>LZPO01035233.1:18542-32611 GCA_001675575.1 Neotoma lepida
AGATAAAGCTGGGGATTTAGGCATCTGCAGCAGCATTTGCAGTTGGTGGGGACAGTTTTGTGACATCCATTGTCTGCTGGGATCTCCATTTATTCACTCCCATGAAAATACTAGCCTGGTCTAGAGNAAATACTGGCTGTGTGATCACTTTTCCCATTTATCTCATCACCAAGGAGNGAGGTGGTTCACACAANNGAGACCAAAGCAAGAAGAGTCTGGAATGTACATAACTGTTGAAATAAACAGCTAAANGAAAGAACTTCATTTGTTAGCTAAGTTCTCCANGTCTTACCTGCAGTTCNTAATGGACTGCGTGGAACGTTCTAGCCCCTTGTGCTCACGGGCATGAAGCNGAAGCAGTTATTCCTTGCCAAAGACCTGCATTTTCAGNTATGATTTTCTTGTTCAGAGAACCATGAGACTTTTCTCACTCTTGAAACACAGTGGCCCGACTAGACCACTGGGGAACTCTGCCATGTAGATCAGTAGGCTAGCCTAGACTTCCAGTAACCTAAATTCCNTGTAGATCTAGAAACAATTACTTAAGTGGGGACTATGGAGTCCACTGTATGCATACATGTGTGTGTAAGCTCATGCAGATATATGTGCATGAGAGAAGGAGTGAGTAACAGTTTCCCAGAATGCCAGAAATGGGGGAACAGTTGTTGNTCTCANATATGAAAAGAATGTAAATTGGTTTGAAGNTTCCTCTGGTACAAGAATAAGGAATGCTTAAGTTTCTCACTTATGTTTAACNTACNTTTAGGTTCATTCGCCATCATTCCTCCNGTTTCTGGAGCTTGGCCTGAAGCTGACCTTTAGATAGACGTGAAGACAAACAGAGACCTGAAACTCTATCTGTATGTTCTTTTGTCTTGGGGACTGTAAATCGGGGCATTAGGTGAATAACACAGCTTGGCTTTGTGTCATGAAAAGTAATTTGGGCTGCAGTAAGGGCAGGATTTATGAAGCTGTCTGGCCAGGCTTGGGCAGGATGCCAGCTTACACCTGCTTTGCTGTCAGGGCCGTGTGCAATTGTCACACTGCTGAAGTAGCTAAATTCCTTTCACTGGATAGAGGCACGTCTGGAACCATTAAACCCACAAACAGGTAGAAGTGGAAGGGGCAGCAGCGGGTTGGTGTGTGTGTGTGTGTGTGTGTGTGTGTGCGTGTGTCCACATGTGTATGTGTTTCTCACCACAGAGGAAGGCAGCCAGTCTTTAGGAAACAAATTCAGTGCTGACTTCTCCTAATCTTGAGCAAAATTCACTTTAAAAAGAAAAAGTGAGCCTGGGGACCATGAGATAGCTCAGTGTGTAATGGCGCCTGCCTCTAGTCATGACCTGACTTTAATCCCTTGGACCCACATGGTAGAATGAAAGAACTAATGCCTGCAAGGTGCCCTCTGACCTCCACACATGTGCCATGGCATATAGTTTCCCCCACACCAATGAATAAATAAAATGTGATACGTTTTTAAGTGTATCTGTATTTATAAAACATTGTAACTAAGGTTTTTTTTTCTTTTTCATGGATTAATTTGCGAAGTTTTTAAACTTTTTTCTTTTTTTTTTTTTACAGAAAGGGTGGACTATGTCATAACAAGGTAGCTATATAATTTGTTATCCTGAGACCCCTGTCAAACTGAAAGGAGGTGGGCTGGGATAACTGGTAGTGTTGTCTGAGGCAAATTGGAATAGATGGCAGCTCTAATCGTGGACAATTTACAGAAGCATACAATGAACCTGCTAAATGACTGTCGTGTTACAAGGCTGCTTTCCTAAGAAATGACAGAAAGGATACTGTCTTTTTGATCATGCTGGACAACCTCCATGAAACAGATGGCCCAACTGTCACCATGCCAGAGCACAGTGCACAGTGTCCGCAGTAAAATCACTCTGCCTTCTTTATTCACAGTCCTGTCTCCATCTGAGAAAAAGGGCAGAGACCCAGCAAACCTCACTTTACTCCAGAATGGCTCTTTGATAACACACAGAGCCTCAGCAGCAGCAGCAGCTCAGCATCTGACCAATTAGGATTGAAGACAAGGAAGATTGCAGGTGGAAAACAGTCATTTTCATCCCAATGCTCATAAACTTTGATATAGACATCTCCTTCTGTAGCAAGTCCATGTTATTTTTCAGCTTTCTTGCTACTTTCCCATTCTGGTTATGCTACAGGACCCCCTTTCCCTGTAGATGCTACTACAACAGGTTACCAAAACCTTGACATCTAAAAACCATAGGATTTTTTTTTCTGATAGGACCAGAGGCCGGAAATCCAAAATCAAGGTGTCGACAAGGTTTCGCTTTCTCTAAAAGCTGTAAGGGCAAAGCCTTCCTTTCCTCTGACAATTTATGGTGCCTCCAAACTTACTTTGAATAGTGGCAACATAATTTGCTTCCATGATCTTTTTTTCTAGGTCTTAATGCCATCTTCTCTTTTATAAGGATGTGGGTCATTAGACTNGAAGCCTACCCTAAAATCTAGGATGCTCTCATCTTGAGATTATTGACTGAGTTACATCTTCAAAGATCTTCCAANTAAAATCTGGGTGGTGATAAATTCTGAGGGGACACTAGTCACTTCCCAACAGTTGGGAAACTACGGCAACTATATTCCTTAAAAGTGGCCATTTTACTCACATCCACATGATGGCTGACATGTGCTTCACCCTTCTATTTTCTCTCTTCAGCACTATGGTGGTCTGTTACTTCCTTTGCCTCAGCAAATAAACCCAGTAAACCTTGGGGTATGGTCTTATGGATGATTTTTAATCTCTCTACTTAATCCATNTTCCTAGGTTTCTGGATTTGCACACACATACAAATTTATAGATCCAGATACCATGTNCAGAAACATCAAGATTCCTACCAAAAGATATGGTTCCAGAGACTATCCACAAAAATATAGAACTTGAACCCAGCCTTATCAGAGGCTTACCCCAAAGTTGGATGAGTTGGAAATAGAGAGAAGACATTTGAGTCAGAATTTTTTTTTTTGGTTTTTCGAGACAGGGTTTCTCTGTGTAGCTTTGGTGGCGCCTTTCCTGGAACTCACTCGGTAGCCCAGGCTGGCCTCNAACTCACANAGATCCGCCTGCCTCTGCCTCCCGAGTGCTGGGATTAAAGGNGTGCACCACCACTGCCCGGCTCTGAGTCAGAATTTTAAATCTCTAGCCATATTAATAACCAAAATATCTTCTGTGCCTAGAAGAACAAGATTCAACTAAAGAAGACTTAAAAGAAATTGAATCATTGGCTACAGTAATAAAGAAGCCCAAGTTTAGGTCCAATAATGACTGGATGATGCTTCTTAAAAGTGTTACCAGACATATGAATACCTGGGGCTGGAGACATGGCTCAGTAGTCAAGAGCTTGCTGTTCCTGCGGANGACCGAAGTCNAGAAAGCTCACAACTGCCTATAATTTCAGCACTAGGGCACCCAAAGCTTTCTGTTGGCCTCTGAAGGAACCCACACTCATGTGCACATATCTCTGTCTGTCTCTCTCTCTCACATACACACACAATTNAAAATAAAATAAAATCTTTTTAAAAAGCATGATGTCCATTCTCTTGCCTTGAGCTTCCCTTGTTGTAACTTACCTCTCTGAAAATGGCTGTGGGTTGGTTATTTCAGACTAGCATGATTCCCTCTTAGTTAAGACTCACAGCAAGCATGAGCCTCTCTCCCAGCAGTTCAAGTGAGTATGTATACTNGNGCCAAACTCTTGACATTCTGGCAGGGTATACAATGCTTTCAAAGCATAGGCCTTGATCATCTACCCATTTTCCAGCCATGGGGTGGGATCAGCAACATCAACCAAATTATATAGACAGAGAGTAAAGGAGAGGTTTTCCTTGTTGGAAATCCTTGGTGATGTTAGATGGAAAGGAAGAATAAATAAGCCCAAACACGTAATGTTAGACTTGAAGCCTACCCTAAAATCTAGGATGCTCTCATCTTGAGATTATTAACTAAGTTACATCTTCAAAGATCTTCCAAATAAAATCTGGGTGGTGATAAATTCTGAGGGGACACTAGTCACCTCCCAACAGTTGGGAAACTACGACAACTATATTCCTTAAAAGTGGCCATTTTACTCACATCCACGTGATGGNTGACATGTGCTTCACCCTTCTATTTTCTCTCTTCAGCACTATGGTGGTCTGTTACTTCCTNTGCCTCAGCAAATATTCATTCCACTCTCTGGATAGAAGCAGGAGCCTTTCTAGACAGCTGATAGAGCCATGTCCTTCTGCCAAGACTTGACAGAAATATAAAATGTCTGCTTTGGGGCCACATACACTGTAATCACGTCTTTCATTTATTCACACAAGCCATAACAAGGTACCACAGGCTGGTAGACTAAACAACATTGGCAACTAGAGGTCAGGGATCAAAGTGCTGGCCAGTCTTGTTTCTGGTGAGTTTCTTCTGCCTTCTTCTAAGTGGTAACCTTCTCACTGTGTCCCAGTGCGGCATTTGCTCTGGGATCCTAAACAGACAGAGAGATGGAGATGTAGAAGGAGAGATGGGACAGAGTGAAGGAGAAGGAGAGGGATAGGGACAGAGAAGGACAAGATCTGCTTCTCTTTTTAGTATTCTAAGGACACCAACACTGAATTGGGCCTCACCCTTCTGACCTCATGTAATGTCCATTGCCTGCTTAAAGTTTCAGTCTACAGCTCAGTCCCATCGGTTAATGAGACTTCCACATATTAATTTGCTCAGTACATGGTTCTGTTCAAAACAAAGGCACCGAGGTTCCCTCTTCCCTTTCCTTCCCATGTTGCCTATTTTCCACAGACAGGGAGCAGTGCAGTCTGACACTGATTAACTCTGGCATGCGGTGCCGCTTCAGATATTTTTCAAGCACAAGATCTAAAATGTTTTCCAGTTTCCAATCCATGAGCTCTCAGAGGTCATATCCTGATCCCAAACACAGCCAGAATCCTATTAGTCTTCCCCTATCAATTAACCCTACAATTTTTTCCATTTAATTGCCAGGTGTTTTTTCCTTAGGTCAGCAGGCCAGCATCTAGACTGCTGCCCCCAAAGAATATTTTCAGCCGCGAATGACATGCACACACATACACTCACGCAAATATTTTATGGTACTCTGCATAATTATATCCTTAAGCACATACTGATGTTAGAGCTAAGCACGATTTATGGATACAGTCTCTATCACAGTGCTTTGTTATTGGAATTCCTTTCTCCCATAAGCCAACATCAATATAGAAAAGACCAACTAAACACATGTGATTCCTATTAAGTGAAACACGAAATATGACCCTTAAAAAGCAAATTGGTTACTAATTCCCAGAGCTGAGTTTGTTCAAATCTCATTTAAACTAAGTTACTTGTTCAAAGGAAACACTTAGAAATCAAAAATCTAAGGATAAAAAAAAATACAACTTAGACTGTTGTGTGCCTAACAAAATCCTTTCTGACTCTTCCTTGGCATCTAGTGTCAACTTCTTCTGTAATTTGTGATGTCATCATTAGTTGAATTCCACATGCACCAGCATGCCAGTACTGCAAATTGCTGGACCCGCTGTTCTGCCAATTTGACTTTCAAATCATATTGCAGAATTAATTTGCTGGGTATCAAAGTATCTCATTGTTCCTATGGTACAATTAGAAAAAAAATTTCAAGGAAGAGTGAATAGTGTGGATGTCACANACACATCTGAAAGGCTTCCATTTACCAGAAAAGGACCAGTTTCTTCTGCTGAGCTTAGCTTTCGGTGGTGCTAGTAGAACCTGATGTGTCCCTCTTGGCCTTACTTTCTCACTGGAACCATGACAACATCAACACCTCCGTCACTGTAAAGACAAAAACTTGGGTTAAGTGTGCCTTTCTATTTGTTCTTGAAAGTTAGTCTCACAGGCATCCTTTGGAGAGAGTACAAAAAAAAAATCGTGCTTGGGGGCACAAAAATGAAGCTCTTGAAGATTGTGTTGGTGTGCTTCCATGAAATGGTGAGATGCACATTCAGATGTTATCCAAGTAAAGCACAATTAAAAGTTGAGATTAATTAATCTAGTTGTCAAACAAATTTGGAAGTATATTCTTCCTTAACACTACAGAAAACAATATGAATTTAGAAGAACTACCATTTAGGAGAACTACCAGCTCTGGAATTGGACTCCTGTATTATTTGGGAGCATTAACAGTAGAAAAACAGTGCTGAGAAGTAATTATTGTGTCCTTGCTTCATGGGGACATTTCTTCATTTGCCACCCCCGCCCCGCTCCCCAAGCCCAAAATGAAGAAGATAACGTTTTGAATGTAATACTTGACAGCTTCTATTATGGTTTCTGTCACCTTTTCATATATTTCCTAACTGTGCATACTCCAGAAAAGGGCAAGGAATTAATCAGGTTGCCAAAAGAGTTGGGTTACACAGCATGCAGAAAGCACTTCAGCTACGTTATTTGCTCAATTTCTGTGGGGAGTTGTGTGATAGCAGCCTTGAATTTAATATGCCTGGCCCTCTTCCACCTGGACTCAGTTCAAACTCATTGCCTACAGCTCCCTGCATCCAGAGTGGGAAATCAGTCATTATATTAAGAACGGATGGCAAATGATTCTGATTCACATTTTTCAGCTGGTATGTTTTTTAACCTGGAGCCATACCAAATTGGAAAATTCTGCAATTCTGCAAGCTGGGCATTAGAACNGTACTGCAGTCTAAATCCATTTCTGGTTTGAGGAAGTTGACAAGATGATTTTTCTTAGAATTTTCTTGGCTACTGTGCCTCTGACAGACATCTCCAAGTCGACCACGTCATCACCTCCCTTTGGATGCTTTTTCTGTTTCCCAGGATGTGGGAAGATGATGTCAGTTCAGTTGAACTGTCAGGATCTATGTAAATATTGACCTGAATTCTTGCTATGGACATATGTAAATGNAAAGACTATATTCAGTAAAGATGAAAGAAAATCTCTTGGAGATTTTTTTTTTCTTTTAAAGGATGCAATGAAAAATGGGCAAATGGAAAGCAACTGCTAGTAGAAAAATATGCCAACTGACTTNACTATGTAAGAGCGCTGTCAATCATGACAGCGGCCGGAGGTTTACAATGAGTTCTAAAGGAGAACACACTTTCTATGTGTGACATTGACTACTAACATCCAGTGCTGGGGAGGATCTGGGTTGGGCTTTGCTGGTAAAACAGAATTTCCACAACTTTAGAAAGGGAATCTATGGGTNGAAATTAAAATGAAGAGATCTCACACCCTATGGACTCAAAGTTCAATTTTATGACACAGTTTAAAAAGCACATGGGTATGTAAAATTAAATGTATAAACATCTTTGTCATTTGAACTCTTATATCATTTTAAAACCTGTAAAAATCTATCAGCAGAAAAATACTTGCTATTTATGGTAAATTGAGTGCCTAGTATGCAGAGAATTTTGAATGGGCTCTATCTAGTATTAGTATGGTAGAGTCTCCTCTAGCATTTACTTAGAAAAGCTAACATAATTAATAATAATAATAATAAGTAAATGCAAGGATTGTGTACAATGTAACCTCTTTTAAAAATAAATTCTAGACATGGATATGTGTTCTTTGTGTGTTGACATGTGCTTTATGAAGAAATATATGGGCAGATATAAACATCAATGGGGCAGGATAAGAGGGACATGGAGTGAATAGCACTGATATTTGCACCTACAACTCTATACTTGAACTTCTTAAGATGGGCATGCATCAGCTTTGTAATGAAAAGTGTAATAAAACTAGAAGGAGGGAAAAGACTATATTGAGCTTTGGATATGTAGTTTACAGCTGTCCATCACTTACAGCTCTTCAAATTACTTGCAGAATGTGTACAGGTATATATGTGTTTGTATATATAGATATTTTATATAAAGATATTCATATAATGTCTAACATTGTCCACCCATGCAAAGATATTCATTTCAAACTCATTTCATTTTTAAGTTGTACTTTGAAATTATCTTCCTAACTAATATAATCTCAAAGATGGGAGGAGAAAGATTACTGACCCAAATCATCATGGCCAAATTAATTAAAGCAAGCAATTAATTAAAACAAGTTTTTTTTTATTCATGTACATGGGCTATGTCCCCCTAAGGCAGGGTTCCAGAAGTCAGCATTGGATGTGGGGAAGANAAGGTTTTTATAGCTCAAGGGTCGGAAGTTTNCAAATGGGGGATTTGNCAGGCAAAATAGTCAGGTTTGTAGGAAGAACATAAGCATAGTAAGTTAGTCACAAAGACATGATTTCAAGGTGGTCATAACAANGTAGTCATAACAACCAGTAGTCATAACAACCAGTTTAAACAAAGGGAGGGTTGCAAGATGGTCATTACAACTTTTAAAAACAAAGACATGATTACCTTTTCCTGGAAAACACAGTATAGAACCATTTGTAGTTAAGGTTACAGGTGGGGCAGAGAGCAATCCTTGAGAAACANATTTAATCATAAAAAGGAATGAACCTTATTTGTCTCTACNATAAGATGGCTGTCTTAGTTAGGGTTCAATTGCTGTGAAAAGACACCATGACTGCAGCAATCTTTTAAATGAAAACATTTAATGGGCTGGCTTACAGTTCAGAGGTTCAGCTCACNATTATCATAGTGGGACATGGNGGTATGCAGGCAGACATGGTGCTGGAGAAGTAGCTGAGAGTCCTACATCTTGCAGGCAACAGGAAGTTGTCTGAGATACTGGGCAGTATCTTGAGCATATATGAGATCTCAAAGCCAACCTCCACAGTGACACACTTCCAACATAGCCACACTTCCTAATAGCCCCACTCCCCTTGGGGGCCATTTTCTTTCAAACCATCACATTCCACTCCCTGGCCCCCCAAAGTCTGTTAGCCANATAATAATGCAAAAATGCATTTAGTCCAACTTTAAAAGTCTCCATAGTCTATAACAGTCCCAAACTTATTTAAAGGTTTAATGTTCAAAGTCTATTCTGAGATTCATGCAATCTCTTAACTGTAATCACCTGTAAAATAAAAATCAAAAAGCAGATCACATACTTTGAACATATAATGGCACAGGATATATATTACCATTCTAAAACATATGGGAGGGAGCTTAGTGGGGAAATACTGGACCAAAGCAAGACCAATAACCAGCTGGGCCAACTCTGAACTCTTCATCTCCATGTATGATGTCAAAATGCTCTTCAGCTCTTCAACTCCTTTCATCTTTGTTGACCACAACATACTTCTTTCTCTTGGGCTGGTTCCTCTCCCTGTTAGCATCTTTTCTTGGTAGGTATCCCACAGTTTNACCATCTCCAACATCTTGGGGTCTCCAAGGCAATCCAGGCTTCACCTTCATAGCTTCATGAAATGGCCTCTCTGGGCCTCCAGTCAGGGACACCCCTGACACACGCCTGACCTCAGTGGTTTTCCTTAGGCACAGAGGCAAATTCCACAACCCCTCTCTTGTATTCTTGACTCTAAAGCCAGAACCAGATGGCTGAAGCTGACAAGTTTCTGCTGCTTGCTAGGGCTGGAACATGGCCCCCTCATTCAATTACATCTTCACCAACTTTCCCACTTTCCCATGGTTTCCTTNACTGCCTAAGCTTGGCTGCTCTGGAACTTGCTCTGTAGACCAAGCTGGCTTCAAACTCATAGATCCTCCAGCCTCTGCCTTCCCAGTGCTGAGATTAAAGGTGTGAACCACCACACCAGGCTCTAAGATTTTCTTTTTAAAAGTTAGAAACTTAGCTGGGTGGGATCTTGCCCTGAGGTTGCCAGTCCCTTTATCCCATTTCTTCAGCCGTTTATTTCTTTGAACACAGGATTTGGCTTTATTCTACTTCCTGGTTCCCCTTTTCTCAATCTATATATTTCATAGTTCTATTTGTTCAGCTTGTTCTTTTTCACTATAGATCTTCATTGGAGTTACCACTAATAACCACATGACAGAGTCTATACTAGGCTGTTTTGAGATTTCCTCTGCCAGTTGGAATTAATTCAAAACTCTTCATTTTAGCCTCAGGCAAACTTTTTGGACAAGGGCAAAAAGCAGCCACTTTCTTCACCAAAATATCATAAGACCAGTATCTAGGCCACATACTAACATTCTTCTTCTCTAAAACCTCTTGATCCCTATAGTTCAATTCATTCTCAGCATCATTGTCTTCCATGCTCCTGTTAGTATGGCTCATTAAGCAGTGCTTAAAATATCCCACTGATTTCCTAACACAAACTTCCAAAGTCCAAATTCTTCCAAACAAAAACATGGTCAGGTGTNTCACAGATATGCTCTAGTCCCTGGTACCAACTTCTGTCCTAGTTAGGATTCTATTGCTGTGAAAAGACACCATGGCCATGGAAATCTTATAAATGAAAACATTTAATTGGGGTGGCTCAATTACAGTTCAGAGGTTCTGTCTATTATCATCATGATGGGACATGGCTACATGCAGGCAGACATGATGCTGGAGAAGTAGCTGAGAGTCCTACCTACATCTTGCGGGCAAGATCACACATCATCACTACATCACAGGAAGTGGTCTGAGACACTGGGCAGTGTCTTGAGCATATCTGAGATCTCAAAGCCTACCTCCACAGTGACACACTTCCTCCAANAAGACCACACCTACTCCAACATGGCAACACCTCCTAATAATGTCACTTTCAAACCACTACAATGGCTTTTAAGCCTAAGATGGAGACAGGGTAGCTTACCACTAATAGATTTCCATAAGATATTTTTTATACAGCCATAGTTTTGGTTAACCTATCTACTATCCTCTCTCTTACTCTACCCTTACCCCCATTTCTACTTAATCCTTCAACCCCTNGAATTTTCCAGTCTTTTTTTCATTTCATGTGTATTCTGCTATCTCTTTAATTGATTTTTTAATTAGGCTGTGAGATAGTAGGCTTCCATATGAGTTTTCACACAAGCTTTCATTGAGTTAGCCTTACTCTTCACCACTCCCCCAGGTAAAATATTTGAGGCCTATTGCATTCCGTACATACTCTTCCTTCCNTCCATTATATATTTATCCATCCAATTTTTCTTTGTTAGTTAGATCAAACACTTTAGCCAGCATGTTAACAGATCCATTTAAGGTCTTCGCGTTCAGAGATACGAGAATCTCAAAATGGCCATTGGCAACTCTTGATGTTCATTCAGTTCAGTGGAACCATTTGTCTGCCCTTTAGTAGAATTTCTTCCTTTGTAACTAAGACTTGTAGCTCAGTTGAACACCAGGTTGAGGAGACGGGAAAGAAGTCTATGAGTAGGTGGATAGATATGTTCATGTTAACCATGTTTACAAATTGCATTCCAGCAGCACCTGGAGTTGGACTAGATAGTTTGGGATAGTAGTCGAACCACCATAATAGGTTCCATCAGTAACTCTCATTAGACTTTAATCTTAACTGTAGCATGAGGTGAATTTTTTTCATCTAATTCTGTTAGATTTATCAAGGGACTATCTCAACTTGATTGTTGATAAAATGATAAAAAGGAAAGAACACAAAGAAGTAAGTGATTACTTAGGCATGCTAATTTATTTGGTAGTTGATGAACAAAAGCATGCTTTTGAGTTNAGTAGTATGCCCTCACTACACATGCAGAACTTCTTGGCCACTAGACCTGATCTCAGGATATAAAGTTTCAATTTCTACCCTAGCCATCTTCCTTTGGCCACTAGACCTGAGCTCAGGACATAAAGTTTCAATTTCTACCCTAGCCATCTTCCTTTGGCAGGTTACTTCATTTCTGTGAGCCTCATGGGAAACATCTCACAGTTAGACACTAATCTTTGCATTTCCATTACTTGAATTCATGACATTTTAACAACTTCCAAAAAATTGAAATACCATATATGTATCCAGCTGCTATAAATTTTTGCTTTATTTCCAAAGAGCTCAAGGAGTTTACTTCTTTCTAGACAACATGCTTTTCAAAACATGAACAGCAAAATAGGATTTATGCTCCCATTGGGAGAGGGTCAGTGAGATTTCCCTGCAGCAACATTTTGCATTCTGATTCACGGGCATCTTAACAGGGCCTCTGCTCCTTAGAGTTGAGGTAGGTGGCCATGACGTTTGGTTTAGAAATTACGGCCTTTACTAAGTGAAAANCAAACTATCCAACCCATTGTTTGCAGAGCTTATGCATCAAATTTTGTTCCCAGGAGTACATAGTCTATGCTCTCTTTATGCTTCTCCTAGTAGCTTACAAAAGACATGTATAAGCTGACTGAAGAGTGAAAACTGTGGTGGTGGGACACAAGGTTTCGGTNCAAAGAAAACAAATCCATTAAGACTTTACTTGCTTTTTCCCCATGATGTTCTGAAGGGTGTATTGTGAAACCATCAGAGAATTTGCTGTACAATAGAAAACAATCATGTTGACTACAAAATAGTAGACTGTTTTTAATTACTACNCTTCCACTCCTTATCCTTTTATACATCAATGAAACAATACNAAAATAAAAGCTTGGGGTTGTGGAATCCACAGCGTTTTCTAGCTCTGTAACTTTAGCCTGTGAATGTAGTCTTGAGTCCAAACTGTCTAGTGTAACAATGACAATGATAATGTGTACCTCTAAGTATTATTGAGAGACTCTTATAATGATGTATATTGGTGAGACTTGTAAAGCTCACAATATTGGGATTATTACAAATTCTGTGTGGTGAATGCATGGCCCTAAAAAGACAGAACAAGTTACAAATGAAGTAGACGTCATTTGAAAGAGTTGAACTACAATCATAATTCCCCAACATGACACAGACATTCTTGGAAATAGCCTTGTAAATTTCAATTGTTTATCTCTACAACCAGTGAAATGGGAAAAGATTGTCAGTCCTCTGTGTAAAGAATGTCTGATTTTAAGTCAGGACTAGCACTGAAATGTGGGTTCCCATATCTAATCCTGCTAGGGGAAGTGTAGGGTGGAGACAGGGGAGATAATAGATGGAGTGGAAAATTTGGGGACAGTTTTGACTGAAAGAGAAGCTGAAGGTAGGAGTACTGTAGACCCTTCAANCATGTAGAGCATCAGGTGCGGTCAAGTCTCACCATANAAACCTCTCAGAACACATAACATCTGCTGCTCCAGCTGGTTCTCAGCCAGAGGTGTGAAGAAAGCAGTGTGGCAGCAGGTTAGGACCAGTTTGGGAAAGACTAGATTCCATTCTCTGAGCCATAGATCAACAGGAAGTTCTGGGACGAGTTTTTATTCAAAACCAGAAGAAGAATCTAGTAGAGAGGATGCTTCTCTGAGGTTTCAGTTTACTAGGCCTGGCCTATCTACCTTGCTCCTTAAGGATGGCTCTGCTCTCAAAACTGAATTGCCAGTAATGAAGAGTTAGAACTTGGATGTTATTCTTGATGTCACTTATCAAGTAATGGTCAACTGTGTCCATCTGTCAGCTTAGCCCTCCCTTCACACACACACACACACACACACACACACACAAAACAACAACAACAACAACAACAACAACAACAACTGCCTTCTGAATGGCAGGCCTACTGATTCTATCACTGTATCAGAATTATTCAGTTAAAACCTAAATGGGCCTTGCTACTTCTAACCATCAATGGCTTCCCTCTATACTTGATAGCCTGTGCTTCTTTNTTGACTTCAAGGCCCCGTGTCTGAGCTCTCCCTCCCTCCTATCCCTTCCTGTCACTCACACAGCACTGAAGCTGCTCTGCAGATCCTGGCCCTCTTTGGATGTGTTAAGTTTTGGTCTTCTTCCTCTAGGTATCCTCTGGTTCCTGTTTACTCATTTTTCAGGCCTCAGAAAGAAACCCATTAGAGAACTGATAGGCCCNACAAGTACTTGGCCTCTCTAATGTTTTCTACTACAGCCTTCAGCTGCACATCTTCATAGCTATTTACATGCCACATCCAAGGATGTAGTTAGCTATGATCTAGTTTAATACTCGCTGTCTTCCAAGACACCATNTTATACTCAACTGTTGTGTGATTTGTTCTTTCCTTAGAAGGCTTGAAGAAATGTCAGTTCACCTCTGATAGGGCATGAATGACAGACCAAAGAAACAGTTTTAGCTGAGTTCAGCTTAA
>LZPO01035233.1:49576-74205 GCA_001675575.1 Neotoma lepida
AAAATCCAACTTTTGCCCAAATGAACTGTGCTCAAAAATCAAAATGCAATGGTCTCTTCCCAATATCTTGTTCTGGAAATCTATTACATACATCTATTACATTGGAATGATACTTATGCTTGTTTGCTTATATACAGAAGTGCGTAAAATTTTTGTCAGGAATCACTTCAGCAAAGCAGCTTTTAATGGGCATTTTGGAGGGAGTCTTATGAAACCATTTACTGATGGTAGTCATTTCTGGCCAACCTCTTCCATCCACTACTCCTCTCTTTTGTGTTATCATTCTATGTAAATTCAATTCTAGTAATCTCTTTAAAGAGACACCTTCTAACAGTTATTAGGTCATAATGACAGAATAGCAGAGGGGCACAGGCGTGGAAAGACACTTTAGCTCTGNAAAACACGGGGAGGCAATTGCTGTGCTTCTGTAGCTAGAGAATCATATCAAGCTTCCAATTTAATAACTGACAACATGTTTCTCTCAGTCTCCCACAGACAAGCAGTAGGACAAAGGGACCTCAAAAAGGTTGGGCACTGGGTCTATCTGAAAGCCTGTGTGCATGTATTTCAATGGTGTGCGTGTGTGTGTGTGTGTGTGTGTGTGTGTTTGCGTGCGTGCACATAGGAATAAGTGCTTCAAGCTTGGGAAATTCCCACTGTGAGGCCTGACACCTAAATATACATGCAGGTGAATGGCTCCCTAGCATCCGTATCAGAGAGTAAAAGACTTATCTTTTAGCTGCTCAGAGATACCATTTAAGCATTTATCATTTCCTTTACAATGTCGTGGGAAAAAAGAGGAGCTAAAAATAATAATCTGTCAATGACTTTGCCACTAGACTCCAGGGATCTGCCTGCTCAGATACCATGTGCCCTTTACAAATAATGAAGATTGCCTTTTTTTTTTTCCTTTTTACTGTGTTCCAACACACTGAGACTGCTTTATTCGAAGGGAATCTATTTTTCTTCTTCTACCTCTTCCTCATCTTCTTCATCTTGTTCTTCCTCTTCAGGAAACATTGCTTGGGGTCATGTGACTGACAGGAGGAGGGGCTGGTTATCTCTAAAGACAGAGTGAAAACAGGAGGAAAGAGCAGCCATGATGATGTAACATCTAATCTTTTCTAGAATAAAAAAGCTCCAAGCTAAAAGGGCAACACCAGTCCATGTTTCTTCAGATGAAAGTGATGGTAGAGGGGGCTGCTATTTTGACCTAATGGGAACTGCAAAGAGAGTAATGAGGCTACCTGACCCCCACAATAGTTTGTAAATGACTACTTTCTTTTAGCCCAGGTCCTCTTTCCNCAGCTACCTACCAACTGTAATGCCCACTAATGCACAGTTCCACCCACAGAAGCGAGGTCACTCCTCAATGAAGGTTGCTTCCATTCGAAATCTCCAAATTCTTTATTTCTGCTTCAAGTGCTACTTCAGTAGGCTAATTCAAAATTATCTCACAGTATTCATTCNNAGGTCTTGCCTTTGTCTGCAATCATACATGGGCCAGCTCCTTTCTAAGCATATTTCACGTAGGCATTTGTCTTGGCTGCTTTATGCAGATTTTTAAAAAGACATTTGGATGCAGAAACTTAAACCACTATCNTGTCTCTTTAGGGACCCACTCAGCAAGAGATAAAAATTGTTCACCCATCACAAATGCCAGCCATGGCAGCTTTTAACCACACAGCCTTGTCAGGGATTCCTCCTGCTCTTAGAAAACATACAGCTTCCTGCCTTACCTGTCTCCACTTGATGGACTATGTCATTATGATGTCACAACAGCATTATGAAAACAACAACAACAACAACAACAACAAGAAGGAAATGCACAAATGGTTAACATAGTTGACAAATCTGCACCTCCAGATGAGACTGAAAGTTGCTGGGAATGGGATGTGGGACAATGACACGGGGGTGGAAAGCAAGGCAGGAAACCAAATGGATATCCCACATGTGTGGCGCGGATGCCTTGATTAGCTGCATTGATTCCTCCCATCTCATTACTTCTAACTCCCAACTAGTCAGCCAATTCCAAACTTAATTCTCAGAGAGAGAGAGAGAGAGAGAGAGAGAGAGAGAGAGAGAGAGAGAGGCTATCTGTTCGTAGGGAAGCAGCCATTGCTGCTCGTTTTTTAAAAGCACTTAAGGGTCATTAGTCTCACACTGCAGCAAATGCATTATTCATTTTGCCTTAGCCCAATTTCTCAGCTAAGAATTTTGCGAGAAAGCGATACACAGTCCAGTAGAGAGGTGATTGATCAAGCCAGAAGAAACAGAATTTGGGCATCTTGATAAAAATTTTTCTCAGTCTTCCCAGTTAGAATAAATCAATTTTATTTATGTAGTAACACTTGAATACTAAGTACCCAATGCCATCTGTCAGGACAAAATTGATGACTATACCTTTAGGTTAATATTACTTGAACATTTCATTCTGAATAATTTATACACATTTCTGTCAGAGTGTCAGTTTGCAATTGTTTATTTGCATTTGCAATTGTTTATTTGGTCTGAGCAAGTGTACCTGAACTATAACTTTTATTAAGGGGAAGATTTTCATGTCTTTATTTTGTCCATTAAAGAAGCCTGCCCTGGCTGAGGACCTTAACGTTACTCNGAAGGAATACAAACATGGACACTTTTGTGCCTTGCCTGGGAATGCTTACATCTTTTTTTTTTTTTAAAGCCTTTTGCTGAATGCTTTGTAGTTTTCAGAGGGAAAGACAGCTAGGGCTAAAAGGCTTGTGAAATAAAGGTGAGTAGATATTTAATACCAGTGCTTACGTGTTTTCCAAGAGGCTGTGAGTATACCACATTAGTAGCCTCAATAGCTATTCTCACTCTTCAGCAAATAATCTAATCTGTCCACCCTGGCTAATGCTGACAGAATCCTCTCTTTTGGGATGACTTTCAATGTGTTATTATTCATCTTGTAAAAAGCACGGTGCATTTTAGAATCACTCCATTTACTACTGCTGCTGTGGTTTTATGGTAATCACCTTCCCATCGGGCAGATAGCAGGGGAACACGCATACGCTCAGACTCTGTGGCTGCACGGAATAGTTGATGAGGAAGGGTTAGTCATTTTATGTAATAAAAAACAAAGCCAAAAGTAAAACAGAAAGGCTAGGAATCTGGATGTCAGTGNACCTAGTTGTGTGATCTTACTTCAGTGTGTTTTTACTTTGAAGAAGAGAATTTTCTATTTAATGCACTATATTTTACCTGTGATGTATGCGTGTATATGCATATATATGTGCATATATATATGAGTATATATATATACTTTCTTCCTTTCCTGCCCTTGCACAACTGTCTCTCTCACACACATTTCTTTACTTTTGAACACTTTTCACCCAATCAGTTTCCACACAGCTGGGTCTCAAGAGAAGATCCAACAGCCACTGGGAGGAAACTGCCTTCTATGAAGTGATGCCTCAGACATAAGAAAAGAAGGATCAAAATGAGACATGAGCTCCGAAGAAATCACTGTGCAGTGCGACTTCTGGAATTGCTCTTCTTCCGTGTTTGCAGATCTCATTAGCAGAAACCAAAGGAGCTGCTCAGTTTTATAGACATGCATAACACACACACACACACACACAGAGAGAGAGAGAGAGAGAGAGAGAGACAGAGAGAGAGAGTTGGAAATGTATCATAGCTCCATTAGGAAAACTATCTTAGGATTTGCTCCAGATGTAATTAAGATACACCCAGGAAAGATACATGTATATATGTATTGATTTAAAGGTAGGCTATGATTAGCTCTGCTGTGACAATCACTTGTGCAGCTTGATCTTTGAAGTCCTGTGAATAATCTATTCAGCAGATCTGTGTTGAATGTCAATTAATTGGAAGATATTTTTTCAGAAGCCACACAGTGGCCAATGACCTTATAATTTAAAATAGGTTGAAAATATACATATTACAATAAATATTATTATATGTGTACTAAAATATGCATAAATTAAAAAAGAACAAAATTTCATGGTTTCAGCATAGCATACTTTGGAGTTACCATGTGTCTTAGTTTGGTTTCTGTCACTGTGATGATACACTGACCCAAACCAACTTGGGGAGGAAGAGGGTTATTGCAGCTTCCAACTCCCGATCACACAGTCCATCATTGAGGGAAGTCAAGGCAGGAACTCAAACAGGAATCTAGAGGTAGGAACTGAAGCAGACGTTACTTACTGGCTCATTTTTTCATGGCGTGCTCAACTTCCTTTTTTGTGCAACCCAGGACTACATGCTCCGGGCTGGCGCCACCCACAGTGGGCTGGGTCCTCCCTCATCAGTTAATAATCAAACAATATCCCACAAACTTGTCGACAGGCCAATCTTTTTTTTTTTCAACATAATATTTTTATTGATAATTTGGTAATCTAATGTAATGCATCCCCAATCACACTCACTTCCAATGCCTCCCAGGTACATCCTCCCACCCTTGTGCCACCACCCTCACCCCATCCCCATGCTCCAAAATACACTAAGTACAATTTTTGTGGCCCATATTCTCACTGGAGTATGCTCAAGCTCCCAGTGGCCAGCCTCCTAAAAGATAACTCAATCCTTTCCCATCCCCCCTCCAGAAGCCATCAGTTGTGAAGGGCTACACTTCAGCATCCCTACCACAATTATTAAGGACTCTCTTCAATGGCTTCCTGTCTAAACTTTTTATTTGGGGGGGGGGCTATGGAGGGGTATTGCAGAAGCTTACAATGTCTCTCATTCTCACTTATGAGTCTGGAGTCATCGATATCACTGCAACAGAGGCTTACTTGCCCATAACAGCTAGCAGCATCACGGACCATGGACTTCCACATGGTTTCCAGTGGCTGCCTGGACCACGGACCTCATCATGGCCTCCAGCGGCAGCACGGTCCACAGACACTAGTAAGGCCTTCGCTGGCAACAAGGACCACAAACATCCAATCTTATGGAGGTAGTTCCTTAATTGAAAGCCCCTCTTCCTACATGTGTGTAGGTTTGTGATAAGTTGACAAAAACTAACCAGGGCATTATGCATGATAATTTGGGGGGGGCATTTATTTGGGTTATTCTGTATCCATTCAACATAATGCTATGAAGTTGATTAAATTTTATATGATAACATTTTAATAAATAAGTGTTTAAGTTTAATAAATAANTTTGTAAGTGCTGTATTGTTAGGTAAGGATTAGCAGTTATTAGAATTATACAAACTTATTTAACTCAGAAAAGAAATCGGTTTGTATTTATGCTTTTGGGCTCAGATCAGGGAATAGGTTCGTATCATATTGTGTTAAAAGTAGCTCAGCTGTAGGCAACATTCAATTAGTATAATCACACTGGCATTATGTATTGTTAAAAAGATGAGTTTTGTTACTATGTAACAAATATCAGACTATATGATTATACTAACACATGTACTCCAAATCTTAATATTATGACATCTCAGTGAACATGTATTTATTGTCAATGTTGTGTATCACTCTGTGAAATTAATTTGACTCTATCTTGTTAAATGTAACATGGCCAAAATCATTAAGTTAGTATGAATTAATATAAATGTAATTATACATGAATTTCTTGGCTAATCTTAATTAAAAAGCTGCCTATATNCAATGCTTATTAAAGCTCAATAAATATTCTTAATCAGCACTGTTGAAGTAACAATTAGAACATTGACTGTTTCCATTGTTATTTCTTAAGTAAACACCCATTTGGGAATTTCAATTTTCTATGGAACTGATCTACATGATTTCTGAAATAGCATATATATATATAATATATATATACCCAGATGGACAAAGGAACTTGATGAATATTTTTAGGAGTGAAATAAAAACAAAAAGACAAGAAAATGCAAAGACCAATAAAAGAAAATGCCTAGATTCTCACACTTGGCTAAAACTCTAAACCTCTAGCTTTTTTTCCCCCTGAGCTGCAGTTTATTGAATTACTAAAAAAGTAATTTATTGACAGTGTGACTTTAGTATTTTCANATAAATTTCAATACTATGTGGAAAATTGGGGTTATCTGGGATGATGCCTGTCAAAGATGAAGTGATCCAAGCATTTCCTGCTGACTCTTCCTGTGATCCTCCTGCATGGTGGGTGTGGTTTTAGGCTGTTTGATCATTGGGTGTTCTTGGAGTTCCAGAAGTGTGAAAAATAACAATATTAATCATAACACTCGTATTCCCAGCCCAGGGATCTTTAAAAGCTTCTTGGGGTGATGANAACCTTATAAATATCCGGAATAACCTAGGAAGAGAAGTAACACCATCTTCATTTATAGACTAGGAAGTTGAGGCTCAGAAGCCATTCACTTCATAAATAGCGAACCTTGAGCAAGAGTCTAGATCCTTCTAAATGACAGAGGTTTGTCTGTCTGCTAAAGACAATTGTGTCTTCATTNGGGAAATCAATCCAGGGTTTTCAAATTGGAGCCTAAATAGACATATGTTCCCATCCTAGTCCACTATTAGATGAAAACCATAGTTACAATGACCCCTTGGTGACAGAGATGCACAGTTGAAGGAACTAGATACATATAANACAATAAATACTGATTAATTAAATTAATTAAAGTAGACAATAGGACATAGAGATTTAAAACCATAAGGGACTTAATATGTATCCAAACTTACTCTTTTCTCAGAGTGGGTCACACACTGTCCAAAAATAAAGCAAGGAGAAGTTAATTTGCTTTCCATTTATTTCCCATTGTTAAAGTTGATTTATGAAAAGAAAATACTGACTTATTAAAAATTTCCAAATGAACAAGAGAAAAGAAAGAATTTGAGGGATATTACATTCACAATGTAAAAATGGAAAATCTATCAAAGTTCCATTTCTACCATCTGAGGTGCTTTGTAAGTGTGTTAGTCCATTCAGGCTANTATAACAAAATTCTACTGCATGGGTTGGCTGACAGACAATAGAAGTTTATTTCTCACAGCTGTGGTTTCTGGGAAGTCCAAGATCAATGTGCTGGCAGGCTTGGTGTCTAGTGGGGACCTTCTTCCCACACCATTATCTCCTGAGACATTGCATGAAGAAAGGATGAGGNTTTCTTTTGAGTGTCCTCTTAAAAGACACTAATCTCATTCANCAGTGGTTTGTCTGCATGAACTAGTCGCCTCTTGCTATAGTTTTGTTTCCGTCACTGTGATAAAGTACCCTGAAAAAAGCAACTGTGAGGGAGAAAGGATTGGCTCTGTTTGCAATTCCAGGTTATAGTCCATCACTGTAGGGAAGCCAAGGCAGGAGCTTGAAGCAGCATNTCACATCCACAGTCAAGAACAGAGAGTGAATGCATGCATATTTCCTTGTCTTCAGCCCCCTCTACACTTACGTAGTTCAGGACCACCCCACCACCACCACCACCCCTCCCAAGAAATGGCACCACTCACTGTAGGCTAGATCATTGTTATCAATACAATCCCTCATAGATAATGACCACAGGCCAACCTGATTTAGACAATTTCTAATTAGGACTCTTTTCCCACGTGATTCTAAATGAAGTCAAGTTGAAATTAGAAGTAACTGTCACTTTCCATACAGGCCTCACCTGCTAATAGTATCACCTCGTGGGTTAGACTTCTCTGAATGAGTTGTTGGTGGCACATAATGACCAAAGTGGTGAGGCGTAATTTCTGACAGCAAGGAATTCTGCACTGGATTTTCACCCTTGCCGTGAAATTCTGTCTTCCACTCATCATTTTGATGGACCTGAGTGTTATTGTTAACAGTGCCTGAGGATCTTTAGTCCTTTTGATGGATCTGAGTGCAAGCGCTGTCTTGAACAATGCCTGAGGTTATTTTACTGTATGTTTTCTTTTTTGAGATTGTCTTTATTTTTATTTTATGTATATGGGTGCTTTTTCCTGCATCTATGACTGTGCATCACATGCTAGCAAGTGCCCACAGAGGACAAAAGGGAGCCTTGGATCCCCTGAGACTAGAGTTACTGACAATTGTGAGCTACCATGTGGATGCTAGGAAATTGANCCCAGATCTTCTGGAAAAGCAGCCAGTGCTCTTAAGTGCTGAGCCATCTCTTCAGCCCAACATGTGTTTTCTTTAAAGACAGTAAATGCAGAATAAATTCACCTAACATAGTAAACTAATATACATATGATTATTTATAGCTACTATAGATTTACATAATTATATCCAATAGTAAATTTGTTTAAAGTTCTGTTATCTACCTCTCATTCACTGTTTTTTAATCTGCTTTACATATATTCAACAAATATTACTAGGTAAACAACATATTTGATCTGCACTTATTAAAATGTATGTTATAGAAAACTCTTGGAATAACCAGACCACTGTGTAAAAATTAGACAGCTAGAATGTAGATTGGAAAGTAGAATGTGATGGCTTTTGGTAATATATATATTAATAATTACTCTTGCTAAGAGATACTTTGCACTTCTGCACTAAGAAAGAAACACCTGAAAAATTCTTGTTTAAAGCCTTCTCAGGTAGTAGATCCTAATTGCCCTTTCACTGGAAAANTTATCACTGTGTAGCCAACAAAGCAAAAGAAAGTTATTAATGGGGGCCCTTGAGATGGCTTGGGCCAGGTGAAGAGCTCTTGCTGTGCAATCCTGATTACCTGAGCTTGATCCCTGGGACCCAAAGCAANTTGGATGCGGCCCAAGCCTGCTTTCCAACCAGAACATCAGGTAGNGATTCCTTAAGCCGGTTTCCCTGCCTCCTCTTCCCCACTTTCAGACAACCCACCAACCACTGGGGCCTGGGATCAAGAGTATGTGGAGCCTGACTCCAAGCCCTAATTAAAGACCCCTAGAGCCAGTTCCCTTTCCCAACCTTCACCTACTACCCATCCCTCATTGGCTCTAGCCTGCTTCTGTAGTCTGAGCCTGACTTCCAATTATAACTTCAGCTGCCCTAACTATCATGCACATCTTCGATCATTCATAGTCTGAACCCTGAAACCCAGAGTGTCCCTAAGACTAAAATTCAAGCATTATTCAGATGATCCACAACCTGACAGACTGGCACAACAGCAAACAAAAGCCTGAACATCTACACAACAAAGACCAGATATTCACACCCAGAAACACCATAAATGTCCTAACTCTAGATACCTAGATCCCAGTGCAAAAAAACACAAACATCAACAACGAAGACAGTATAATATCCACCAGAAAGCCAGCACCCCTATNGTAATGTTCCCTGAAATAGGCAATTTAGCTGAAACATAAGACAAAGACTTCAAAACAGCAATCATGAATATGTTCACGAGCCTTAAAGAGGATATGAAAAATGTCTGAAGTTCANGAAAACACTTAAATGAAAACATTTAAATGTAATAAGAAAATTAAATGTAATAAGAAAAACAATTTAAGATATGGAAATAAAATTTAACAAATAAATAGACTCACTAGAGAAAAGCCAAATGGAGATGAAAATCTTGAAAAGTCAAACCAGAAGCTCAGTAGGAAGCCACACCCACTGACCCACTGACCCACTGACCCACTGACCCACTGACCCACTGACCAAATGAAGTAGTCAGAATTTCAAGTCTTGAAGACAAGGAAAAGAAATGGATCACTCAGGCAAAGAAAATGGGCTGGAGAGATGGCTCTGTCATTAAAGACGAGGGTCTCAAGCAAAATGTCAAAACCCTAGGCACAAAGCACTCAAGAAATCTGAGATATTATGAAAAGAGAAAACTTATGAATTAAGGTATAAAAGAAGGTGAGGAAATACAGCCCAAAGGCACAGAGAATATTTAAAAAAAGAAAAAAAAACAATTCAAGAAAATCTCCTAAATGTGAAGGGAGAGTTTTAGTAGATCTCCCTGACCTGGCCTAGAACTCCTGCTGTGCAGAGCAGGCTTACCTTGAACTCACAGAAATCCTTCTGCCTCTGCCCTCTGAGGGCTGGGATTAAAGACCTGTGGCACTACACAAAGCTTCCTGAGGACTGCTTCCTTGCGTGACGTACTCTTTCCAAGCAAGGATGTTGTAGCCCTTCTCTCTGCTTCATGCTCTGCTTCCTGTCCTGGGGTCAGTAGCCTTTTGTAGCTTCAGCTGCACTGCAGAGATTACTCACACGGTTGAAACATTTTACAGATTTGTATTCTTCTCCAAAGGCATTTCAAGATATTTCACCTTTTGTTGC
This sequence comes from Neotoma lepida, assembly GCA_001675575.1. Taxonomy (NCBI): domain Eukaryota; kingdom Metazoa; phylum Chordata; class Mammalia; order Rodentia; family Cricetidae; genus Neotoma; species Neotoma lepida. The sequence continues at coordinate 59,723 of LZPO01035233.1, forward strand.
TACTATTTTACCTTTTTCTATTTGATCATTTTGGCATCCTGTAAATGTCAATAGTTTAATATATTGTTAATGTTTGGGCATTATTTCTTTTCAAAGTTTTGTCTTCTAAGTCTATGATATCTAATTGTAAACAAATTGAAAACTTTTATCATGTTAAATCTAGCATGTGTGTGTGTTTGTAGAAGCTGAGCCTGGGCAAAATGCACACTAGGCAAGTACTCCAGTACTGAGCTCTGTCCCTAGCCTATATTTCCTGTTTTTTTTTTTTAAATCACTTTAAGCTTTAAACAATATCCAAGACATTCTCGTATTTTTATATTTTCTCATAATTTGTTCGCCTATTCCTCAGACCTTTATAGAAATGTTAAGTGAAAGTCTAATTTTGTTATCCATTTGTTACAAGTCTTTATTTGAATCTTTGTCATGTTTCTGTCATTTGAAATGCCACATTTATCATAAAATTGTTCCCATACACAGCCTGCGCCCAGGCTGTCCATTATAATTATGAGCTGGGTGTTCACATATGTGCAAAATCATATGATGTAATTACTAGAATACTAAGGTATCTTTTGATAGTGCAAAGGTTATTTTCTCTTCCTTGGGTTACTTTTTAAAATGTTTTTAGACTAATAACATTTATTTTTGATATGTAAACTTCTTAATTTATTAATATCTATATAAAACTTTTTGGAAATTTGGTTAGGATTACATTAAATGTATAGCTTTTGTAGAAATGAATATTTAAAAGGATAAACACTTCAATGTGTTAGATTTCCTGATTATTCTTTCAGTATGTTTGACATTTCTCCTTAGATTTATTCATATGTATTTCATAAATAATGTTTTTGCAGATTCCTTTTTCATCACATTTTAATTGATTATTTTGGGAAAGCAGTTACTTTCATATATGTGTTTTTCTCCTTTTCCCTTCCCTCTTCTGTCTGTCTGTCTGTCTGTCTCTGTCAGTCTGTCTCCCTCTCTCCCTCTCTCTCTTCTCTCTCTCTCTCCCCCTCTCTCATGTGTATGTGTGTGTGTGTATGTGTGTGTGTTACATTGTCTCACTATATAGTATATCCTGGCCTCAAACTTCTTGTGATCATACCGCCTGCTTCTACAGGCTTAGATTGCAAGCGTACATCTGGCTCATATGTCCTGCTCTGGTACAGGTGACAGCTCACAAAAGCTAGAAACCTGGAGCACACTGCACAGCCTGCAGACAGCTCAGCATGTCAGTGTCCTTTTCCAGTGGCTCAGTTGGTCAGAGTCTCTTGCAGGCAGCTCAGCTAGTCTTTGTTTCTTCTAGGCAATTTGGCTACTCTCTGCTTCTTCTGGACAGTTTTTACTGTTTATATATACTTGGGGAGTTAAGGATGGCAGCCTAGTGAATCTGGTCAGTTTTAGGGACTTCCTGAAGCTAATTTGAATTGTTTACTTCCTGTCTCAATGAGCTTTCCTTCAGTATTTTACCTCCCCTTAGGACATCATGTTGTTTTGCCTCCTTGTAAACACAATGTCTTAACTAAAAGTTTCACTCTAAGATGGAAGGTTTAAATCTTGGAGGAAAATGCTACACATGGGAATTTACTAGCTTCTCCTCTTACTTGCAAATATAGTTTCTTGCTCCCAACATTTTGTAAGCCTATAGTTAATTGTCTGCAAATTCCAAGTTTATTCTCTTCCTTTCCAATAGCAATAAATCTACATTCTTTTCGTATTTCCCTGGGTAGGTCTTTAAATACATTGATGAAGACTAGTGGTGACCATACATAGTTTTGCATGCATTTTTAAGATGGAGACTCAGTAGATCTGGTTGNAGCAGGATAGGCAAGCAGGTTAAAAAACAAAACAAAACAAAACAAAAAACCACCACCATGACAAACAACAGTCACAACAAAACAGGAAACTGAGAACTGGCAACTATGTACTGGGCAAATATGACAACCCAAGTTTCACCCTGGAACCCACGGTGGAAAGACAGAATAAAATCCTGAAAGCTATGATTTCCACATATGCAACACAGCATACTTGTGCTGCTGCTGCTGCTGCTGCTGCTGCTGCTGCTGATGATGATGATGATGATGATGATGAAGATGATGATGATATACTACTAATAATAATAAAATAAATTTTAAAATACAGGTAGCTACCACCAAAATGAAGGTAAAACTCACAGTGAGCCACATTATACCTTCATTGTAATACCTAAGTGTAGCAAGCTCTCAGTACAAGGACCAAGGATAATATAAGTGTGTAGGTACATTTTGAACTGGCCCACATGGTCCACACACATTGCAAATCTCCTTACTTTGGGAGAAAAGACTTGACTATTCAAACCCTTTAGTGTAAACACCTATGCACAACTATATTCAAGGCTACTTTCTTCCTCATAATTACACTTCACTCTTCCATTAGACCCTAATAGCTGAGGGCCATGGACAGCCTGTGATTTGGCCTTTTCTGTAGTCTTAGTCTCATGAAGAGCCTTAGTTCTAACGGAGAAAGTGAAGAGCTTCTGTTTCTCCACCAGATGTCTTCAGATTGGCATTGTACTTTCTTAGTGGCATAGTATGTGCTATACAGATGTTCTTCAGTTTGTTACAAATACATTTCAGTAATTCCTAAACTGTGTTCTATCTGCCTCCAGACAGACCCATGTTTCAGTAATTCCTAAACTGTGTTCTGTCTGCCTCCAGACAGACCCGTCTGGGCAACTCCTATGAATCTAGACTATTTTCTGCTATAGTGGTCAGGATAAAATAAGTTCATATAATTTCTAGGAATTTGTATGAAGATATATAGCATTACTTGTTACAGTAAGTTGGGACTTTGAATTTGACATTGGATTCAATATTTCTAATAGTCAGTAGCAAATACATTAGTTTCTCTAGCTTGAATCGTTTTAAAAGCTACCTTGTAAAATATATATAAAAAAACTGAGGCCTGCTCAGTGTGGTATTTCCTCTTACCTCTTGTCTCAACCACTGNTCTGTAGCTCAAACTAGACTTTTTTTCTAGTAGATCACTTTAGAAATCTACAGGGAAGCTGCCTATAGACTTCTTTGGGAGAGCATCCTCAGTCTGAGTGTGCTGTTTTTCTTTCTGTAGTGGGATTCCCATTTCAGAAAGTCAGATGTTTACTTGGGGGAGGGAAGAAGAGCTAGGTTTATTCAGAATCACCTGCACTAAATTCGGCAAGGTATCCTGGATTGGCTTTAGGAAGAGGNAAAATGACTTTTGTCTAAATGAATCAGAATAAAGCATAGTGACATGGTATCAGTGCGAACTTCTTTGACAAATGTNATATGCTTATATGGATTCTAACCAAAGAAAACCTNGGGAAGTGTATGTGAAATACCTTTGCTGCTCTTCCATANATCTGAAATAATCCCTAAAGAAAAAGAATTTTGACCACTTTAGGTCTAGATTTGGACAAAAGCAACTCTTAGCTTTAATAAAGCTAAGATTCCAGTGCTTAACAGTCACCAGAACTCTGTTGACCACTATTTCAGTCTCCATCGACACCCAAGATTTTCATATTCAATAGGATACGATAATTTTTCCTTTAGATAGAAGGGGTTGGGGGCTGGAGAGATGCCTCAGCAGTTAAGAGCACTGGCTGCTCTTCCAAGGATAGAAGAGGTTAGTGTGTTTGTGTGTCTGTGTGTGGGTGTGTGTGTGTACACTGTTAGCATTTAGGCATCTGTACTGGCCTGCCCTTAGGGTCCTGACAGGATATACCTCAGCTGCAGCCACTAAGAGCACCCCTTGTGTGCATTTGCTATATTCCCTTACAAAAGGCAGGCCCTGCCTGTCTCTGTCTTTTTCTCTTTTCTTCGCTTTTGTCCCCAGGGACTGGTGTCTGCCCTCTTCTCTGCCCCTTCTCACCCCTCCCCTCAATAAACCTCCCACATGGGCCCTGTTGTGTGATGTGACTCCTTCTCGCCATTTTGAAAATACAACATACACAAGTGCGCATTCAGCTGTGTGTCTGTGTGTGTTCATATACACACATGTGAATCATGTTGCAGATTACTATTAAGTGCTGAAGCTGCAGGAATAATACTCATGCCTAAGCACTACTATGTACTCTATATTGTTCGCAGGCCAGCCAAGCTCTAGGATGAAAACTTGATAAACATGACAGCATTCCATACTTGCACCAGCCTTACAAATTGGGGGCTGTCAGTAGCCCTGTTTGAAAATGAGGAAACAGGTTCAGAAAAATAGACCACTTGCCCAAATCCATGTAGCTCTGAAGTACAAACACAGGTCTGACAGACATCAGAGGCCATGTGTTNAAGTGCTACTCAATTATATTTACTTGTGATAATAACAATGTGACTGAAATAATTTATAAGTAATGATATTGGTGCTTAATTTAATTGTCTGCTTGTTAGGGTCATAAAATTCTAATGACATCATTTAGTAAGTGCACCACCTCAGAGAAATCAACACACCTGACTAGCTTCCATTTATTCCATCTATACAATGGAAATACAATTTTACAAGTTAGTAATGGCAATTAAGCAGCATTGTGTGCTGTAAGTGACCTATTACAATGTTCTNTAAGCTGCAACTGTTTGTGTTATTGTTGGTGAGAAAGGTCTCATTTTNTAATCCANCTCATCACGGAGTTCTGACTCATGNTCCTCCTGTNTCAGCATCTGAAGTACTAGAATTACAGGTGTGTGCAANGNAGCCCAGCTGGGAGCTCACTAATGAATATAAAGTTCTTTCCTCAGCCCTACNTTACCATCGCTTTCTTCATANGTCTTGAAAGGGTGGTATTTCCACACTCGTGTGTCTCTGATTCTCTTTACACTTCAGATACTAATGGAAAGCAGGCATTTCATAGCATTAAAGGCATTTGTTTACAGAGCATCAGAACCTGCTACGAAATGAAAATATAAATACATACATGTAGGTNCAGATCCAAGTACATATTAAGAGNTCAGTCTGTAATCGTGTAATTCTCACNCCACTCTGATGAGGTGGATGTACCTCTGTTATTATGCAGTTTTACAGATGAAGAATCCAGGAAGACAGTAAAATAACAGGTCCCAGGNTGTAGGTGTGACCTTGTTCAAAGTGACTATAAACTTTTTGCTCATTTCTATGATTCACTATTTAATTTTTAAATCTTCTGCTTTAATNAGGANGTTTGCAATTTACTTCAAAAGCCAGTGACATTTGCCATGTAAGACACTGATNTGTGGTGTGATGTAAAGTAAAGCACAAAATACTGCCATAAACAAGGATAAAAAATTCTCAATAAGGGAATGTTGATAAATTATCCACCCAACTCAAATTGAAGACATTTAAAATATCATTTTTTACTTAAAAATAAAACNAGNTATACTGCTTAATTCGAGTAATATGANCAGCATTTATTGATATCTCTCCNGCTAAATTATTTCCTTATGGATAGACTGCCATTATCAGACACCATTTGTCAATAGTGTCACTACCCTGTGATAGTTACCAAACCATATGATACGTTCTCGACTTACACTTGATCGAGATGACAGACGTTAAACTGACGTCCTGAATGTTCCCCTTGATATATTTTTTTCCCCATCTGAAAGAGGTTGGGAATTTGAGGAAAATTTCCCTAGGTCTTCATTAATTTAGGTTCTTAGGAATGTTTTTTAAAANGTTACAAGAATTAACAGGGTTTTGCCTCAACTCTCTGAACTTGAAATCCTATCANTGCTGTTTATGTTTTCTCATCTTTTAACGAAAGGTGGGAAAGAAAATTGAGGGGTAATGAGAAATGCTGTTAGAATACAGGTATAAAATGCTTCATAATTTGGAGTAATCTTCAGCTGGGAAGTGCGTGTGCTGCCATTTGTGGAGCCTGAAGCAGTATGGGNTATGCCAACAATTTCTAGTTTTAAGTTTTAATTCTAGAGTACTCAACAGATATCAACATTCTTTTTTTATTTAACATTTTTTCCATTTATTTTACATTGTGACCTCAGTTTCCCCTCCCTCCTCTGTTCTCATCCCCTGCCCCGACTCCCATCTACCTCCCCCCTCTATCCACTCCTCCATCTCCTTTCAGAAAGAGGCAGGCTTCCCATGCGCTTGAACAAAGCATGACACATCAAGTTGAGGTAGGAGTGAGCTCCTCCCCCTGTATCATGGTTGGGCCAGGTAATCCAGTATGGAGAACAGGTTCCCCAAAAGCCAGCTAAGCACCAGTGACAGATCATGATCTCACTGCTTAGAGTCTTACAAACGGACCATGTTACACAACTGTCATACACATGCAGAGGGCCTAGGTCGGTCTCATGCAGGCTCCCTAACTGTTGGTCTGGAGTCCATGAGCTCCTGCAAACTCAGGTCAGCTGTCTCTGTGGGTTCCCCCATCATGACCTTGACCTCCCCACCCCGGCTTGTACAATCCCTGCTCCCTTTCTTCAGGAGGACTCCCGGAGCTAAGCCCAGTGCTTGGCTGTAGATCTCTGTATTGCTTCCATCAGTTACTGGATAAAGGCTCTCTGATGACAATTAGGGTAATTACAAATTTGTTTACAGTAGATGGCCAGTTCAGGGACCCTCTCCACTATTACTAGGCGTCTAAGCAAGGGCCATCCTTGTGGATTCCTGGGAGTTTCCCTGGCACCATTTTTCTCTTTACTCCCTAAATGTCCCACCATCAAGACATCTCTCCTCCTCCGTCCTGCCACCAACCCACCTCCCACGCCCAGCCCACCCAACCTGCTCCCTCAAGTTCCTATCCCTCAAATCCCCCACCCCTGCCCCCAGTTTACCCAGGAGAGCTCTTCTATTTCTCCTTCCTAGGGAAGTCCGTGCCTCCCTCTTTGGGCTCTCTTTGTTATCCAGCCTCTCTCAGGCTGTGGATTGTAGGTTGGTTATCCTGAACCAGAAAAAATCATTCTGAGTGAAATAACCCAGACCCAGAAAGACAAACATGGTATGTTCTCACTCAGAAGTGGATATTAGGAGATATCAACATTCTTATCAATTTTGACTTATTTTATTTGACATAGTTGTATAATCTTTAAGTTTTGATTAACAACACATGCAAGTGNTTTCTTTAGTGTGTGTAAGTAGATGTGCAATGGCCAGGTCAGTCGTAAGTGATGAGTATACAACTTCTAGGAAACGTATTAGCCAAAGTGAGCACAGCAGTTTATACAACCGCTCACAATGCACAAGGGACCAAGTTACTCTAAACCTTTCCTGCATTTAAAATGTCCCAATTCAATACCTTTCATTTTAAAGTAGGGTTTCCCACTGCTAAACATCAGCAATGATTACCTGTCCACAAAAGATGCCATCACTTCTATGGAATAAGTGTAGCTGTTGTTAGAACTTTAATCTTATCATGTTTATAATTGATAAGTTCTCTTACTAAAGAGATACTTCTATGTGTTTTATTAATTTAGATCAAAGACTAAAAGCCTTTCCTATGATTTTTGTGTGTGTGTTTCATGTGGTGGGCAGTGTCTGTATAACTCCTCTGCTCCTCCTCTTACTAAAAAGGAAGCTGTAGATAACATAGACATGAATAACTATGGTTCTATTTCAGTAAAACTTTATTTACAAAAATAGACACAAGATGAGATTTGGTGTCTCGGTTGCACTTTCCTGATTCCTGGATTTGATAGTGAGAGATATTGATAGATGTATTGCTGATCTTTCCATTGGCAGAATGGCTGATCCTGTTTTAAGAGACTCACAAGGTACCATGTACACACTTACTGCTACAGTACATTAGAATATGTAACTGTAGTTTAAAGAGCATTTACTCTTTGGGCTAGTTCTTTGTGGATGGCAAGAAAATGAACATAAACTTTTCCAACACAATTTTGAGTCTGATTAAAAAAATCAAACCTAAGGCTGGGAAGATGGCTTAGTGGCTCAACAGTTTACTGTACAAGCATGAAGACCAGAGTTCAGGTCCCCCGAGCACATATAACAGCCATGTGAGCATGGTGGCTTGCCTGTAATCCTAACACTCAGGATCCAGAGACTGGAGATCCCTGGGGTAAGCTAATGAGCCAGACTCACCTAACTGGACAGCTTCAACTTCAGTGAAAGACCCGGACTAAGAAAATAAAGTGGAGAGCAATTAAGAAGGACACCTAATGTGTCAACTCCTATCCTCCACATGTGTACACACAACTCCTAGCCTCCACATGCATATACACACCTGCACACACATGTGTATACACACCTGCACACACGTGTATTCCCAAACATGCAAACATACACACATGCATGCACATCTCATATGTATATAAATACCACCAAAATGAATCAAACCTTTATGTTGCTAATTTTAACAGAAAGTCAACAAAATAAATATAATTTTACCTCATTTGCATATGAAAATTTTAAGTAATTTTTGTGTTCATACAGCAAAGAAATGTTATTTGAGGTTGGATTTGCTGGCCCTGAAGCTGGTTTTTTGACTGAAATATGTCCTCAGGCTACCCATGGGGAATAGGAATTGACACAGTCTTTAGTGCTGGATATTAATTGTCACCATTGCTAATTGATTGTTTTCTTTTCCTCATTTAAAAACATATCCAATGCCATGCCAGTCTTTTGCATCCAATATCATGTGTGATTCTGACTACATCCTTTACATTATTTGAGGTACACACATAGAAGCTGTACCTTGGAGAGGTGATGAACAGTGTTCAGAGGCAAAAAGCTCATAATTTGCTGAATAAAAAACAAACAAACAAATAAAAAACACAGAAGCACCAAAGATGGTGACTTTGGTGACCCTTGCTAGCTGCCACCCATATGACCACATAAGCATAAAGTAGGTGTGTAACTGTTCCGGGGAAAGGGAAAAGATGGCCCAGGAACTGCTGGCTCTGAGCTGTCTGGCTTTGACTTATCATCGTGTGTTCACTGCCATTCATATTTCCCTGAACTATGTACATCTCCTCCAGAGCCATGGAGCACCTCCTGCTATGCTCGTCTTATTTCCATAATCTGGGCTACCTTTTAGAAACACCGCCACTATCTCCTTAATGGGCAGAAAAAGGCTTTCAAAGAGATATCATTCTGGCGTGGTTGTCAAATATTGCTGAAACGTCTGCAAAATTTGCCTTTTGATAAGGTGCATTTATTCATCCCAATTGCGATTTGAGAGACAGTCATAATAATGTCTTCATTCATCCCTCTCATCCTTTCTGCCTCCTTCCTTGTTTCCTCTTTCCTTCCTTCGCTTGCTCAACTGTTCATTAAGCACTTTCTCATCTGTGCAGCAATTAGCTAGCAGCTGATGATTGTGTGTCAAGTACTGAGCTCAAATAAAAACTATGTCTCTAATACAAGTGATTATTGGTTCCAGCATACATACAGTAAAGGGGAAAAGGTAGGTGCTGTGGTGGCTAGTCTTGGTTATTAACTTGACAGACTGAGGAAGGGTAAACCTCAATTGAAGAATTGCCTCCATCAGATTGGCCTGTGGACTTGTCTGTCAGGCATTTTCTGGATTGCTAATTGATGTAGGAGAGCTCAGCCCACTGTGGGTGGTGTCTTTCCTATGCAGGTGGACCTGGGCTTTATAAGAAAGGTAGTTGAACCTGAGTAAGCTAGCAGGCTGGTAAGCAGCTTTCCCCTGTGGTATCTTCTTCAAGATCCTGCCTTGGCTTCCCTCAAGGACAGACTGTAACCTGTAAGATGAAGTGAACTCTTTCCTCCCTAATTTGCTTTTGTTCTTGGTGTTATCACACCAGTAGCATCAATCTAGAACAACTAGAAAAACAAGTTATGTGCTCTAAAGCCTTATGATCGATGTGGGGTTCATCTAGGAGCTTGTTAAAATTGCACAATGGCAGTCCCTACACTTGCTAACCACAATTTGCACTTAACACATGTGCATTTGTGTGTACATGGGAGTCTAAGAAGCCTGCGATATTGTGCTGTCATGGGTGTGCACCACCTGTGGGAAACCAAGGAATTGTATGTACTACTTGGCAGTGGAAATAGATACTTTGGGACATGTTTCATTGGCCACCTTGCCCTAGTTGGGCTTTGCCAGGAAAATGAGAAGCAAAGGCAGCCCAGGGAGGGAGGCAAGGCAGCGTAAGCAACAGTATTTATAAAGATCTCAAACCTCCGTGTCTGAGGGGGTCCACCTCGAAGTCAGTGTGGGTGTGGGGATGACCTGAGCCGAAANTGGAGCACACCTATAGACACCAGTCTGGCTATGCCAGACTTAGGTCAGCATGTCATTTTCCTATCACTGTGACAAAATGACTGTAACAGACGGGTTAGAAGTTTGAAACATTTAACTGTAGAGCTTTCAGTCCATGGTCAATGGGCTCCATCTGTTGGGGCCTACAGTGACACATGGGGCTGTGGCTTTACGCAGTTGGTATCGAAACCTGCTCACCTCATGGTGACTGAGACACAGAGAGAGAGAAACTGTGGGTAAGATTTCAATATCCCCTTTGAAAGAACACCCCAATAATCTAACTTATTTCCACTAGCCCCACCTTCTAAAGGTTCCATGGATCCTAGCGGTGCCACAGGCTGGCCTCAAATCCTTTGGCGTATGGGGTTTGAGGAAGTGTTTAAGATCTGACTGTAATAGTTTGGAACTGTAACTTACTAACAGTTTAGACTCAATTCTATGAGCCAGTGGTTTAGCCCTGGCTGGAAATTAGGATGACTTTGAAACATTTTAATGTATAGAGACTTTGGCTCTACACTTGACATTTGGATTGAATTGGTATGGAGTGAATTGGTATGGAGTTTTTTTTTTAAGCTGCCCAGATAATCCAGGTGTACAGAATGGATCATTGAGACCATCTGTGTGGAACAATAGGAGGCCTTTGATGGCTTTTAAGTAGGAGCAAATCCAACCATTCTGTTGGTGAGCACAGACTGACAGTCCTCTCAAAGAGAGTAGGTGGGTGTGAGTCAGGGGAAATCTAAAGGAAGCAGTACATGATGTCACTTTGAGGAGTGGCCCATGGCTACACTAAGAAGAGAATGCCAGCAGCCCGGTGAACCACTAATGCCCACCCAGACACATTCACATTCAGTTTAAACTTAGCATATCCAGAAGTTGGATGTAGCCAGAAATTGACAATTTTAACCATTGGCATAATAAAGCTGTAAAGGAATAGTGTGTTGAGGAGATAAGATCAAGGGGCCTTAAAATGAATTTGGTATGGTTATGAGAGAAGGGAAGTACATTCAGGCTCTGCCTGGGGTCACCAAGTATGTGATGCTCCCACTCACAAATACAGGGACAAAGGAGATGCAGTGATCAGTTCAGGGGATGCTGTGTCTAAAGTGCTTCTCGGTTGTGGTTCAGAGCTAGACCCGGGGTCTCCTGCATTCCAAGCAAGGGTTCTTTCTATCCCTGAGCTACACCCCTAGGTCAAGATTTTCCATATTTAATGTCTATCTTGTGTTTTGCTGTCTACCCAGGTTTAGTGTATGGATTAGAGAACTGCCCATGTGTTAGGCTTGCTTGAAGCCTGAAGAAGCACGGAGAACCTCCTGAAGGACCAGGTATGTCCAAGGCTGGAGATGAGAGGAGAAGCCAATAGGCTTGAAGTGCAGTAGAGTGCTGTGATGAAGGGTGGCCCAGGGAGGCCTAGTGAGGGAAGGCCAGCTTCTGCAGGTACTCTTCCCTGGGTTCTTTCTCAGGGCTGCTCTTAGTAGTAAATGTCACTGGTTACAGAATTCGCCAATGTGGTATGCTCCAAGACCCATAAAACTGTACTGCGGGAAATACAAGAGACTAGTTAACCATGAACCTTTCTGATCCATCCCCACATTGTCCCTAACAAGGGGAGTTCGATCCTGAGTTTGCATTAATGGTAAAGAGATATTGCAACTGTAGAAGACAGTTCTTTCTTACCTTATTCAAAAACCTGAAGTTATAAAAACGTCNTAGTTATTAATAGCTTTATGGATTACCCTACCCTTCATGAATAATCAGTCCTATGTGTTTCACCATTTCTTCAGAAACTCCCATACTAGGCACTGAGGATGTAGAGGGGAATAACCCAGGGGTCCTTAGGAAAGATGTAATGGTGGAGACTGATGTTATCGCTATTCGCCTTCAACAGAATGTGGTGAGTGCAGCCAACAGCACACACCTGTGTCAGGAGCTGCCTGGCTTACATCTCCAAACATGGCTTTGCGAGAGGCAAATGGCAAGAGCCTTCTGACAGACATTACAGCTAGTCACAGTGATGGAGGGAAGGAGATGTGAGGCAAAGGAAGTGCACAGGAGCTCTTAGGCAGTTGGAATGGGAATGACAGAGCTGAGTCTGGGTTGATAGGAAGTCTGCTGTGATGGGACATTACCTTGGCCACCTAGACTGGAGCCTTGTCTCTGGGAACATGTGATATGTCAGCCTAAGAAGCTGGATGATAAAGCCTCCATGCCGGAAACATTTGTTCACACACACACACACACACACACACACACACACACACACACACCCCTCACAATTCAGAAAACCATTAAATAAAATAAACTAGCCAAGAGGCTGTCACCATTTCTTTGGAGACCAGTAAAAAGGTTTTTGTTATAAGGAAGTGATATGTGAGGCAGACCTGATGACCATATTGTTCAAATGTATGTGTGGGGAAACAAGAGTGTGTGGCTGGCTGGGTACAGGAACTGAGAGTACTGTAACACAGTCAAAGATTGGGTTCAAGTGAAGAAATGGACTCTAAAATCTTGCCACAGTTCTTGGTCCTGAGAAACGTCTAAGTCAAGCAGGTAAATGTGTTTAGTAAGTATACACCAAGGAAGAAAGTAGACAAAAGTGAGCAAGAGAAGTGTTCTTCTCCATGAACAAAACTGAAATGCTCATCCAGTTGTGGTTGACACCTGCGTTAAACAAAACAAACCCCCTGAACAGAGTTCTGTGGCTTCATTTTACAACTAAGCATTTGTCACACTCTGTGCTCTAATGAAGTGGGTGAGATAGGTTCAAAGACTCAGACTGTTGGCTTGAAGCTGTCGTATGAAAAAAAAAAACTTCATTTTGATTAATATAATTGAAGTGTTAAGTATGTATCTGCTAAATTGCAATCAAATCAGTGAAATGTTATTCATTTTTTAAATGAATCTGTCAGAAGTTTTTATGAGTATTCTGCCAACAGTGAATCAGATTTGCACAACTTAGCTGCAGATACTACTATTTTATAAATGGGTAAACCGAGAAATTGAAATGCAGCCTCTTCCTGAGAACATCAAGAGTTTGACTTGCAAATAGACCACCAAGGTCCCCAGTAAGCCAAAGTGTGCTGTCTCTGGTGCCTCCTTTGCAAAGTGGAGCTGATTTAATTAAGGGTCTAAATCAACATCTTGAGAGGCACCCAGGTAGGAAATGAAAAATTCACTGGCTTCATTGTGTCCTGAGTCACTCTGAGCATAAGGACCAACTGAAAACATCTTGCAACCCTCAGTAGGGTTCATTCTGAGGAGATAAAACATGGCTCCAAGCACAGACAGTTAATAAAGAATGCATGCTTGGTCTCCATTGTTCCAGGGCCAGACATTCTGGGTTTATGGCCTTCGCCTCCTCCCATCATTTCTGCCACTGCTGTTCCTCATTCTCCTCCCCATCTGAACCCTTGTTTCTACTCTTCTTGTCATCCAGTCTTCAAAAGTCTTTACATTGAAACATTTGAAGACTGGGAGAAAATGCTTTGAGCCATTTGAGAAGCATTTATGCTACAGTAAGCATTTTCCCATATGCCAGGAATAAAACAGTGATAGGGAGCCAGGCATGGGAGTATACATCTATAAAACCAGTGATCAAGAGGCAGAGACAGGAGGATTGTCATAAGTTGGATGTTATCTGAATCTACAATGAGTCGCAGGCAGCCTAAGGCTATATAATACCATCTTGTCTTTTAAAAAGGAAGAAAGAAAAATAGACAATGATGAAACATGTAGTCATGGCCTGCCTTCCTCATTATAAGATATAGTAGGAGTACAGACAGTACTACAGTAAGTACAATGTGTTCTGTGAAAGCCAGAATGCAGGGTCCTGGGAAGCAAACAGTAGATATCCAAGCTAGTCCTACTGAGAGAAATTTGAGTTCGGAAGACTTCCGAGGGGGATATTTTCCTTCTGTTATCAGAAGTAGAAAAAATAATAGTTAAACACAAACATTTTGACTGAGGTTCTGACCCCAGCTACACATGGGGGAACCACCTGAAGAATGCCAGTGTAAAATATCCGACCGAGGCCTAAAGCACTGTGTAAGAGCTGTAAGTGGTAGGGCCCAGGCACCAGTGTTCTGTCCAAGGTCCCTACATAATCCTGTGTGCAGGCTGGTTAGATCTACCATAGACTAAAGCAACGGGTAAGAGCTCTAAATGGAGTGGAGGTGAGTAGTTGCTCTGGATAATACATTTCCTCATAAGAATGTTTCTAGAATCCTCAAGACCTCTGCAATCATTCAGTTGCTTAAACTACAAACTAAACCACTGGAAGAGGAAGAGGGAG
>LZPO01035234.1:10197-33506 GCA_001675575.1 Neotoma lepida
CTCCACTGCCTTGAGTGCCACACTTCACATGTAAGGGAAAAAGAGCTGGCAGGACACTGTGATGAGACTCAACACAGGAGTACCAACTGGCTCTCACTTCTCTCTCCTTGCCATCCGTGAACTGGATGGTGCATCAGTGGTTCAGACTCTCTGGGAAGAAATAACCCAGCTTCCAAAATGGNAGCCAGGTATGTGAATCAAATTAAACTCTTCCCTGTCAACAGGGATTTGTTTCTTGAGAGGAGGAGAGTGAGAACCTAAAATTAAGAGCGAGATGTGTTAATTTTAGCTGTCACACATGAATGATTCTGCCAGGGGGACTGATGTTTTCCAAGTGGCTAGAGGAGTCACCTCAGTGAGACATATGATGAATACATATTGTAGAAACAGAAGATGTGCCATAGGAGGGACCAAGGAAGATCAATTGGGGCCAAGAGGTGAAATGGTCTCATTCCGATGATTTCTGCCGCTATTCATTCAGTGATACATTGTGGGATGTGCCTACAATATTGATGGCCTATCCTAAAATGTAGAAAGGACCAACAGAAGGACAGAGTGGGTGTGTGAAAGACAGCTCTGAAGTAAGCCTCCTTATACTTTTTTAAAAATGGGCTCGGTCCAATAAATGCATGGGAAAAAAGAAATCCAACATCCTTAGCCACCAGAGAAAACTACGTCGAGATTCTGTCTCACACCAGCCAGGATGGCTAATGACAAGTGGCAACAAAAGCTGGGAAGGGTATAAACACTCATGGTGACAATGTAAATTATGGTGTTTCCTATGGAGATCAGTATGGAGGTTCTTCAAGAAACTAAAAATAGAACTACCGTATGATCCAACCATACCACCCTTGGTTTAAACTGGAAGGNATCTAAGTCAGCACACCATAGAGACACCTTCATATTTATGTTTACTGCAGCCTTCCCAGCAGCCAAGACATGGGACCAGCACAGATAGATGCCCATCAGCAGATGAATGGAATAGGAAAATGAGACTATATATACAGAATAGAGTTTTATTCAACTATAAAGAGGAATGGCATCACCACATTTTCTCTCATGTGTCATCTAGAAATTATTTTTAAAGATTTTTTGTTTTTTTTAATATGTATTGTGTGACCACCTGAATATATGTGTATGTGTGTCATATGTGTGCAGTACCCATGAAGGCCAAAAGAGAGTATCAGATCCCCCGGAACTGGAATTACAAACAGTTGTAAGCCTTCATGTAGGTTCTAGGAACTGAACCAGAGTCTTCCTTAAGAGTAGCCAGGGCTGTTAACCACTGAGCCAATTTCTCCAGCTCCCTAGAAATTAATATTAGAAACATGACAGTAGAAGAGGGACTGCTTGGGAAGAAGACAGGTGTTAGCAGAGGGTAAGACGAAGGAATGGGCCAATGCTATCAAAGCACATTACATGCACATAGGAAAATTCATAATGATGGCCCCTGTTTTATACATTGAATATAAATATGGTAACCTAAAAAAGGAAGGGATGTCTGATGATGGCCTACAGCTTGTATGTTACTCTACCCTGGCTTCGACTTGTCAAGTGCAATGACAGATTGGTTCGTCTTTGGCTAATGTCAATAGACAACCAAACCAAGGAAGGANTAGCAATGATAAATAAAAAAAGAGGAAGGACAGAACCAGAAAGGCCCAGTTGGTCCCCTGTCTTGTTTCATCTTTCAGGCTGAATATAGTGACATGTTATTTTATGTAATAATGCTGGTAACTAATGCCTCTAAACTTAAAAAGCAGGGCCCATGTCTGTAAATTTCATCTATAAACTCCCTTATAGCTTTGGGAAAAATAATTACCTGTCACTCTTCTTTCAGGTTTTATTTTCTTTCTTTATCAAACACTGTTTATTTAAAGTTATCCTTTCTTAATTAATGCTAAATAAAAGGAATTTTAGCTAACAATAGGTTTAAAAAAATTCCTTTATCTCTTGATCTGCTGCTTATTAGTGTTTAGGTCTCTGTGCTCTGGGAGTACAGCTGGGATTTCAACAGCATTTTTGTGTAACAGTCATAACTCATATCTGAACTATGTATTAAAGTATGAGAATACGCATATTCAGAGAAAAACTTTCTCAACACTTAACCTGAGGCTTCCAGAATATTTTGCAGCAGTTCTTCACTGTCATTTGGTCCTGAGATAACACAGGCTCATTCCCTACGTACCTCTTGGACTGGTGTTTTCTGCAGATTCTTTGTCTGGGACAATAGTAAACAGAACAGCCCACAGAACGAGAGAAATCATATTTGATTAGAGACTTATGTCCCAAATACTTAAGAATCTCTGTACATCCACAATAGAAAGAAAAATAACTCAAACAATAGGGACAAAGGTTCTTAATAACTGTTCCGAGGAAAACCAAACGGATTGTGGGAGGCAGAGCACAGGCCTAAGGGGCTGTTTGCTAGTGTATAACCCATGACAACTGTTGCATGGGGTGGAACAAGTAAGTATTTGTTTCTGGCAGCTGTAAAGCACATCATAAGGACTGGGCTAAGTCCTTCCCTTTCTTTGATCTGCACTTTTCCTACTTACTGTCCACTAACTGTTTTGTTTTTCACAGACACTAATAGGAAGACTATCTCAAAACACTATAATTTGGTTAATTCCCTGACTGCACCATACTTTTTCACAAGCACAATTATTACGTATGTTGAGACAACTTAATTCTTCAAATAAGAAAAATAGATAAGGTTTGTCTGAAAGGCAGCTAGTAGTTGTGGATTTGCTCCTTCTTATATGTCACTATATGATAGATCATCAGACTTAGGGTAGGATAGGTCCCATCTTGTCTCTTACTAGCTCTGAGAGTCTGTGAAAGAATGCAACAATTTGTGAATCTTTATTTAATCTATAAGACAGGAAATGTACCTTGCAGGATTGTAATCAGAATTAAATTAGATGAAGTATATGGAATTCCTTTGTGAAACGGGCAGGCGTGCACTCCTTCTTGGGATTATCCAGATGTTTAGTGGGCTCTGTTGCCTTGCCTGTGCATGTGTATTCCATAAACATCTTGCATTTTAGTGACACTAGTTCCCAAAGCCAAAAGGATATGGAAGTCCCTTGACAGAAAATTAAACAGCCTAAGTTGGATTCCCCCATCCCAGCTTCATGCTGTGATTCTCAAAATGATTTTAGAGGAAATGCCAGAAACAGATCCCTAAACTGCCCAGGAGACATCTATAAACACGGAATGACACCAGGCTTATGTCAGGCCAGGTGATCAAAACACAAGAGAAGCTGAGAGTGGAAAACNCTGCAATTCCAGATGGTCTCCATCTAAGGAGGGGTGCACACGGGTGATAAGTGACTTGGACATGTGTGAGTCTTCATTGAAAGGGAGGCTGCACAGGTGCTGGCTCTGGCTTGGATGCCACACCTGTCTTTGTAATAAGGCTTACAGTGGTGCTCTGTCTTTCCTCAGAACTTCTTGACAGGTTTTGTAGACATTACCTCTGTGGCTTTCAGAGAGGATGTTAAACCCATTTTGGAGAGGGAAATCTTAGAATCTAGTGATCAGGTAAATGTTTGCAAGTGGCAGAATGGGCTAGGGCAGAACAAAGAAGCCCTCACCACCTTTTACAAATGAATACATTGAATCATTTGTTTTGAGTCTTATTAAAGCAATCTCTCTTTAATTTTGGCTCTCAAAGCAAATATTTAAAAAACTCCTACTATGCATGAGACAACATGAAAAGCACAGAGAATATATATATGAATGAATATAATAGAGTCACTATATATGAAGAATTTGCATTTAAGGGACAGAAAGACATTTATACATGGGGCACTTATAGTGTCAAAATCGTAACATAAACACATTAGTTGAGAATAAAAAAAGTGATGTCACAATGTAACTATGAGGGACTTCACTGGATGAATGCCCTGGAATAGTTAGCTGGGTTTTTATAGAATAAGGAAAGAAAGAACAGCCCGGCTCGGCTGCTTGAGTAACTGTGAGTACATGTGAAGGTTTATAAAAATTTATAAATTCTCAAATAGTCTGGGGTTGACCTAGGGGTCTGGACAGTTGGACAATGAAACATATGCATATTGCTATGTGGACAGCTATAAAAATTAGAAATAAAATCAATTACAGGCAATAAGGTGGGCAGGGGAGGCATGGGTCATTGTGGGACACCCTTGAAATAATGAAAAGAAATTTGTTTTCAGAAAATTGAGAGGAGGTGGGGAATGGGGCAAGAATGTGAACATAATCCTGGTGACTATGTGGACAGTTGATTAAGGACAGACAGAGGGAGATTGGAGTGGACATTAAAGGCCATCAGCTGAGGGGTGGAACTTGAAAGCAGGAAGTAGAGGTGAGGGATTTCAGACATAGATTGCCATTATCTCTGAGGCTGGAACATGACTCAGTGGTGGACCATGGTTTTAGCAGGTGACTGAGTGGACAGCGATGCCATTGACTAAAAGATGACCCAAACACAGGCTGGCGGTTTAAGATGACAAGGAAGATTTCCAATGAGCTTTCCATGTTTCCTTTGATGTGTGAGGTACCCGCAAAGAGAAGGCTACCCTGAAGTTGAAAAGGCCCGGGTCCTTGCCTAAGATCAGTAGATTCTAAGCCCGAAATACATATGGAAGACCACACATGACATGCAACAGATGTAAAGGTTATACATCAAGCTGCAAACTGTTCAGTAACGTGCAAACTAATCCCCCTCAGGATGACCATGCTTTGCAATTCAGTCTTAAAGTAAAGTGTGCATTAGGATCTATGTTGAAATGTGTGGATAGCTTTGGCAAAGCCCCTCTCTTCTCTTCAAGCCTCATCCATGTTACATGCTGCAGAGATCTTGGGAACACTCAGGGGAAGGCCAGCCTGCGTGTTCAAGCATATCACTACCTCAGGTTCTGCCCTCATCCTCCTTCTCACTAGCCAGTCCCCTTTAAACCACCCTTAGGATGTGGTTACGTAAAGCCCACAGCAAGAGTATATTCCCAAATTCCAGAAATAACTCAATTCTGGAAACAAACTCAACCAGAAAAATTTGGATAAGGGATTCAGAGGCCCTGGGTGTAATTTAGATGGGCCACAGGCTCCAGGTAGGCACGTTCTATTGTGTGGACAGGTAATTCATCCTGGTGATAAAGTGGGGACCAGGACTTACGTAAAAAGTTTAACATCCATAAAAATCCTTCTCTTGCCATAATCTAGGAGCACTACTGAGAAAACATTCCCAGAAAAGTTGATTTAAGAGTCACACACACCCATGGGTGTGAATGAAATAAAGAGCCTGTTTTAGTTAGGGTTTCTATTGCTGTGAAGAGACATCATGACCACAGCAACTCTTATAAAGGAAAACATTTCATCAGGACTAGCTTACAGTTCAGAGGTTTAGCCATTATCCTCACGGCAGGAAGCATGGTGGCACACAGACAGTCATGGTACTGGAGGAGCTGAGAATTCCTACATCCCCATCCACAGGCAGCAGGAAGAGATAGGGATGCTGGGACTGGCTTGATGAAACTTCAAAGCTCACCCCCAGTGACACACTTCCTCCAACATGGCCACACCTCCTAATAGTGCCACTCCCTATGAGCCTATGGGGGGGGTCATTCTTTCTTCAGTCCACCACAGAGCCTATCAAGGAAGCAGAGAGAAGGCAATAATGCCTACACTATTGAATAGGGTGATACAGAACCAAAGATAGACCTGGGGAAGGAAAAAAGCAAAGGCAGAAAATGCAACACACTATTCAATGTATTTGTTAAGAGCAGTGGATAGCCAGAGGAAGTGTCTCACGGGGATCAGAATCAGGGCAAGTTCACGGTTTTGAAATAAGAGCAGAGAATCAGATTTCCCTGTTGTATTATTGAATGCTCCCTCCACAAATGAGAGTTGAGGGTTAAAAACAGAGAGTCATTTCAGACAGGGAAATCAGCTGATGATTAAATGTCAGTTTGTAAACATGACAAGTGTAAAACCAAATGGGCTTGGAAAGATGAATTTACTCTTCTGTGTAAAACCCAGCTGTGCTGACTGCCACTGGTGTCAGCGTCAACAGCTTCTAAGAAGACCCAGCTTGTGATTGTTCAGCCAGTGCTTAGAGTGGACTCTGAGTGCTGCGTTATCTCATGGCACATATGAATCCATGCTTGCGCCACAAGCCTGACAATGCGATTTCAGATCCCCAGGATGCATGTCAAAGTCAGACTCAGTAATGAGGATTCTTAACCCCAGTGCAGCCACATTAGGAGATTGGAAATCCAGAAACCCAATGGCTAACTAGCCTGCCTTATGCAGTGGCAGAGACAGAAGGCAGGAAGAGAAAGACCAATTCCCAGTTGTCCTTTAACCCCTAGTGTACCTAGGGTGGGATGCCCTGGATCTGAGGATGTTAGTCCTTCCTGCTTCCCGGATTCTTTGTCAAGCAGGGTAAAGTACTCTATTGTTAATCAGCCTGAAGTCCTTCATTTATCTTACAAAATGTAGATTTTTACACTCTAAAGCTCTGGAAGCCATTTTTTCAAGCAGCATTTCTCTGGTAAGGAAGGTGAGTTTCTGCCTCCCTCTCCCCCTCCCCCTCTGCCTCCCCTAGAAATGGCTGTCCTTCCCTCCCTTTCTCATTTTAATGCTCTTTCCAAAGGCTCCAAAAGGTCTGCTCGGCACAGTTGTAAAATATTTGAGCTAGATAATCTCCAAGATCCATTCCAAACACTCTCTCGTCTCAGGCAGGTACCACTTTGCCCCTGGAGTGGATCTTGAGAGGGCCTTTGAAGCTAGGCCTTGTGTTTGGATTAGAGGGAGGAAGAGGGAAGATATTTAAGACAGGAAGAGAAGCATAATAAAAGACACAGTGAGAGGAATAATCCCAGTTCCTTGGCAGAGGATGTGTGGGATAATAAAGAACTCTTTTTCTGAACAAACTCTANGGACTGTAAGGTAGAGCTGTGAGAATAAAATTTTAGTACAGGGTGCTTGCTTTTCCTATGAGACAAGTGTTTTTCCTGGAGACTTCATATAACTTAAAAAGCAAATAATTCAAAACAAATTTTCCCAAAGGGAGGGAAATTCATTTTTGGAACTTTTAAATTTACAGTTATTTTAGTGTATACTTGCTTTGAAGTGACTTTTTCTGCATTTCTTTGATTAGTTTGCTGAAGGGCTCTTTCCAACGTGAATATTGGTGGCAGGTTATTCTCTAGCACGCTGCATTGTCACGTGGACTCCAAGGTGATTACTTTGGAGTTTGTTTCTCAGCCCAGCTGCTGCACCATGAAACAAACTGGTATATTACTGTGGAAGTGTGTGAAAAATAAGAAGAGACATGATAATAACTCTGCTTGCTTGGATTGTAAAACCAAAAGTCCCTTCTGGAAACTTAGATGTTGACAAAAGAGGGTCTGTGTTCCATTCTGCTAGTGCTTTGGTGAGAGCAATAGCATAGACATAGTTTGCAGTTCACTCCCTTGTCCAAGTATGCTGTTTTGGAAGAATTTAAAAATTTAGAAGAATTTAATAATTTGGAAGAATTTAATAATTTGGATTCCTCTCATCCATTTGAATTTAGGTGAGAATGTTTCTTTAACCCTGTATTTTCAAGTTGTTCCTAATCTAAACTCACTTCTGCATGTTATTAAACAGATTTGAGGATGAGGAATGGGCCTTATTAATCTTTGTAGCCTTCAAGACATCTTAGCTTTGTGCCTTTTAAGAAATACNNNAGCTGCTAAATGGGATTGACTAGTTCGTTGGATAGTTTGGGCTGGGAGGGAATGGGATTAGATTGGAATTTCGTAATTTAGGTACTCAGGAGCTGTTTGTGTGCTAAACCCAAGGGAGGTGTTCATTAAGTCTTGTTGATTGCTTCATCAGGGGTGGTCTTTCCNAGCCTTAGGAGTCGTAGTTATGCCTGCGTCATATGAGGATGAATCACACCGTGACTTGGGGAAGGATTGAGGCTTGGACAAAGAGCATGACGTTATACTCAAAGAACTAACGTTTGGGGCTCAGTGAGGCTGGGCTGACATATGGAAGAGAACGCATGGAGTCATGAATGAACACAGCCAAGAAGAAAGGTGAGGCACAGTATAAAGCAGAGAGTGCACAGCAAGCTCGAGCCTGGTGAGTCTCACAGCTCCACAGTGTTGCGCCAAGAGCCTACGTGAAGAGTGGGAACCTCAAATCAATCATCAGGGTGACTCAAAGTATCCAGATGTACACTGTCATCAGCACCGTCACTAGCAAGTTTGTGAGGGTCAGGCAGATGTCAGTCTTTCCACACTCTCCCCTCAAGCATTTATATCCAGTTGAAGCTATCTGAAAGTAAAGGCTTAAATGACAGCCAGTCATGAATGAGCTCTGTGTGTTGAGCTTCAAGTGACAGCAGAGAGAATACTCCTTTCTGCCAGAGAGGCCCCAAGAGCAATCCAGGAGCCTCAACTAGTTAGAGTCTGGAGATGGCCANCGATCTTCCACATGAGCAATGACTAAATCATTCATTTTCAAAAGTAAATTTTACCTGGTTCTTTTAGTCTGATGATCTGCGACAAAACCAAAACCAAAACCAAAAACAAAAACATGATGGGTTTTACCTAGTAAAGGCCTCAAACACATACGAAGGCAGCTGTAAATGAGTGGAAAGATCTGGAATGATTCTATGTAGACATTTAATGGGATATTTAAAAAGAAGTCTTAAGATCAAGCATAGGACAAAATGAACATGCCAGCAGGAATGAGGCCACAGAGTCTGCTTCTAGAGTCCTCTTTCTTGTTTAACTTTTTTCCTCAGGCCACAGGCTTTGACTTACATGTCCCTTACAATGTGCAATAGACTGTTTTGTTTGGCCAAAATAATGCATCTTGAATGAAGAGCAAGAGAGAAGGCAAAGACCCTTAACCTTTGGTTTGGCTGCTAGAACACTATTCATCAGAACTTATTTCCAGGTCAGCACTGAGAATCCCAAGCCAAGCTATGCAACAGGCGGTTTAATAGGGAATATGGGTTAGGTTTCTCAGCTGGGCTCAGCAATCCGGGAAAGAATGTGTGAATGAAGCAGAGAGGAAGGGGAAGTTAAGGCTGCTGGCATTTAGAGTTCAAAGGGCTTTGGATGTAGAAGAACTCAAAGCCATCAGAGTTAGCATCAGAAAGAGGTCGGCTTGGGGAAGGACTTGACGTTCTGGACTTCAGTTGTTAGATGACTTTCCTATTTTCATTCTTTTCTGCCTCCCACTGTCTCAGGTGGAAGGAACACAAAACCAACATCGATGTCCTGAGGGGCCTGACATTCCAGAGAGGGGGGTTCAGGCAGCATACACACAAAAACTGAAGAGACAATAAATTGCATGTGTGTGTGTCCAAGCTCCTGTATTCTCGTGTGTGATTGCAGGCACATTAATGCCACAGTACTTGTGTGGAAGTCACAGAACAACCTTAGGTTCCGATGCTCCCTATCCGTGTCGTTTGAGACAGGGTCTTCTGTTGTTCACCTCTCTGGATGCCAGGCTAGCTCCCCTGCAAGCTTCCAGGGTCTCTCCTGTCTCCACCTCCCATCTCACTGCATTACAATCATTGCACTGGGGTTACAGATGTGAGCTGCTGCACCTGGTTTTACATGGATCCAGATCCCCGTGTTTATGCTGCTTTACCCCCTGATTCATCTCTCCATCTCCAAAGTATCTCATTTTTATAAATTCTTAATAAGGAAACAAGTAGGCTTAGGGAAGGCATAGTGGGGGGGTGCTCCCAGAAAAGTGACCATCATTTTAGGGAATGATAGTTAAGTGCATTCGTGGGTATGACTCTCCAGACTATAGTCTAGAGAATCTTTTGGGTAGCCTAGCCAAGGTGACCTTCCAAGTGTGAAAAGTGTAATTCTAGACACAGAAAGAAAAAGGCATNTTGATGATGAGTACCCATACACTGATAAAAGTAATAAGTTCTAGTTTTCTACTGAATAGTGACACACTAAATCTGAATATCTACAAGACAGGAGAGCAAATCCCTCCAGACGCTAGTAAGAAGAAAAAGGAAAGATCTGTCACCTCCATCAGTATATCTTATATACAAGTATTGAACTACCATCCTAGACTGCATAAATATGTTCAGTTATAGATGCTAATCAAGAATTCTAAACAAGATACTTAAGAAGGTATTCATGTTAAATGTTTTGATTTGATAGTCACATACTATGCATATATATTATGTTGTCACATGGTACCCCATAAATAGGTACAATTAAAATAGTAATTTAAAAAAATCTGTATACTCAAAACAAACTAAACACAATCAATTCTGGGAGGAAAGAAACTCTGTTTGATTCAAAGCCAGAAAAAAAGCTATTTTTAAACTTTGGTCCAAACAGGTGGAAACATGAGAATGGCAAGTAGTATGTTAAACAACTATTTTATTTGTAATTGAAAGTATAATTTGCATATTGTGAAACTGACCCTTTGCATTTAGTGGTTCTTGCATATTTAAACTGTACAGTTAGTACCAGCATTTCATCCAAAAACGTTTCTTTTGTCTCAAAAATGAGCTTTATATCTGTCAGTAAAACATAGTCTATCATCTCTTCAGATCCACTCCTGGTAACCACTAATCCATTTTTTTAAGGCTGTGGGTCTGTCCGTCCCAGCCAATGCCTGTTGACAATACATTAGCTGATCTTCCGTGTGTGGCGTTATCAAAGTTATCCATGGTGTAGATACATCACCATTTCTTTTCTTGGTATGGATTTAATCTGTCACATGGTTGTACAATATGCTGCTTATCAGTTCATGGATGTTTGAGCACTTTTCATTTTCTGAGTATGGTGAAGAGTGCTGCTGTAAAAAGCTATACAAGTTCTTGTTGGACATTCATTTTCATTATTATGTGTCCATTCCTAGGAGTGGAATTGCCAGGCTGCTTTTGTTTTTGTTTTATTTATTATGAGATGCTGTGTAGCCCTAGATNGCCTCAGACTTCCTATTTAGACCAGTTTGGCCTTGAACTCCTAAAGGTCCGCTTGTCTCTGCTTCAAGAGAGCTGAGACTAAAGGGATACATTACCATAGCTGGCTAGAATTTCTATGTTGCATGGAAACTTCATGTTTACTTCTTAACTAACAAATTGTTCCCCAAAGAAGCTAAAACATTGGCATTCAGACTAGCAGTGTGTGGACACTGAAACTCTCAACTCCTCCTAAGTACTCGCTATTTATCTTTCTTGCCTTCTGATTGCAGTCATGCCAGCAAATGTGAGCTGATGTCATGGATTTGGGGTTTCATCTTCCCTTTTGTGGGGGAGGGGAGCAGTGTCTCACATAAACACAGCCTGGCCTCCAACTCTTTACTTAGCGAAGGCTAGACCTAGACGCCTTACCCTCCTGCCTCCACCTCCTGAGTTCTGAGATTACATCACCACATNTGGTTTGCATTTTCTTAATGATTAATGATATTGCATGTGTTTTAATGTATTTGGTGGTCATTTGTGTTTCTTCTCTGAAGAAAAGCCTATAGAAATTCTTTGTTATTTTTTTTAATTGGGCTATTGCCTTTTTATTAATATACCATAAAATTTCTTTATGTGTTTTGGTATTAAACTCTTATTAGATATATGATCTGCTTTGAACTATATCAGCATTTTACAATTGCAGGTACTAGGTTCATTTTTGTTTGTTGGTAGTGCCGTGGAGTGTACCAGGACCTCATGTACTCCCAACTGGCAATTATTAGTTCTTGTTATCATTATTGTTTTGATTTTGGATTTTGTTTTACTTGGCACGGGATCTCTGTATGTAACAGGCTGGTCTTGAACTCACAACCCTTGTTCCTCAGGCTCCTGAGTACTGAGATAAGGGGTGTGCCTCACCAAACCTGGCAGCTACTATGTTTTAATACGTGTTCCGGTTAGAAGATCCTTTGGCCCGGTTGAGCACAGCATTGGACCCTAACCAGCTGAGTCCGCTGACCTGTCAGCTTACTACCTAGCACGTACTTACAGGCAGAGAACATTCCAGTGTCCCACATGCTTCAGCTTAGCTTGTCTCCGCTGGTGACATGGCCTGTTTGAACCGCCCTTTCTGTCTACCTGTTTGTCCGTGTGAACCCTCTCTTCATCCACCCACCCATTCATCCATCCAGGCCTGACTTTCACCTCTATGGGGTTACCTCATTTCTGCTGTTCCACTCCACCTGGAGACACAGCTCAATTCTGACCCTGGTCTTGTCTCTATGGTATTCCTTCTAGCACACATCCAGCAGATTTAGTTGTCTTCCCATCCAGTCTTCCCTGCATCCCTACTCACCTTCAATTCGGCTTCTTTGAAACTCCCTGAGTTCTGCTGTGGCCTTGTATGTCCCACATAAATGCATGTGTATAGGTAAATTTACTGTGTGATTTGTAATGGATGATCTGAGAGTTAATAGCAGTAGTTAAGATTAGAATAAAAGAATATTTCTTTGGCCAGCTATCAGGAGAAATTGGGACAAATGACTGCCAATAAAAACCAACATAGCTTGTGAACTGATTGTAATGTGATAAAGTCTGGCATTGTGGAAAGATACAAATGTATCCTTGTTTATGAGACAGCATGCTCACAACAGTTCACCCAGANCTCTCCTTTTCAGAGATTGTGATAAAACTATACTGCCTATCTGTAAAACAGATAAAGAAATTGGACTGAGAAAAACAAGGTATTGATTCAACAGAGCCAGGGATCGAGATGTTCCCTGGAGTCTTTTTGTGTGATAATGTCCCATTGCCAAATTCTCTTATCCAAGATGAACACATTATTAGCCAGCTGATTTTTAAAAATGATCTTTGGCACTCAGCAAAATTAATGTGGAAGACATATGGCTAGGTCCTCTGGCCAAAGTTAGACCTGGAAAGTGTTTCCTTCCCAGTTATTGGCCTTCTAGCTGGAGAGATCCCGGTGGCTGGAGGTTGGTCCTNTCTCTATCCTGTGCTCTGTTTAGCATCCCTTTCGCTCTTTCTGAGTCAATGAATAATATCTGCCTTGACAGAGGAGAGAAATTTGTCATCTTGAGATTTGTAATATGTCAGCGGCTCCATGCCCTACCTACAGCACTCGCTAGCTGTAGGGACTGCAAGGAGCAGGCTCTGTGCTTATCTCAGTGTCCCCAAGAGGAGGGAACACCTTTTCCTCACCTCTACAAAGGGCTGCCCAGAGATGAGAGTTGTGCAGTTATTTACGGGACNTTAACTTTCAATCATTTCCAAGGTACAATGATGCCTTCTTCTCTCGGTTATTTATTTATTGGTGTCAGCATTACAGTACTTCATTATTGCCACAGGGGGAACCGTTGGCTTAATTTTGCTTTGGAGACACTGCTGCTGAATCATTATTAAGCTAATGATTTATGCCCCGAGTGACGGGGCACTCTCTTGTGCTTCTCGTTGCTATGTTTTGTTTATTGTTTATAACTAGCAGTCGTTATACCACCAAAGGCCCCTGCCAGCTCACTGCGTTTATTTATCCCTCTGGATCTTTAGATAGCCTGGTTAATATAGAAAACATTTGAATGGTTTAGTATTTTTAAAAATCCCATAAGCTGTGAATTAAACCACTGTGCTCTGCCTTCCAGGAGAAAGAGCTCAGTGAGAACGAACAATGAACAGCAAACACCACCGGCCCTCCTGTTTGCTTCTGGTTTTATCAAAATGGAAAGTCTGAGTGCTTTTCAGGAATACGGGGCTGTGACTCCATCAGTTTTGGGCTATGAGATCACCAGTTTTTCCTCTTGGGTGCTGCACATTTTACCATATTAAGGAACCAATTTGCTTAGAGAAATGCTGCACATGTTTAAAGGCTAAGTTTGATGCCTGGCAGGACTCTCCCATTTAGCCCCGGGGCCAGCGTCAGTGAATGAAGCCTTTACAACCAGCCTGCGTGTTTTTGTTCTGAAGTGCTTTTTGTAACTGAAGACTTGCATGGGGCAGATGAACGATGGGCAGGCAGAGAAAGAAACAGTTTAGGAATGATGTGTTTAAAATGGCAGCATGTTTCTGTGTTGGGTGGGGGAGAAGCACCCTCCACCTGGAGCTTTTGGACAGATTCCCTCACTGGGTACTAGAACTCACCAATCAGGCTAGTCTAAATGGTCTGTGAGCCCCAGGCATCTACCTATCTCTGTTACTTCAGTGCAGTGTATAATGCCGTACCTAACTTCTACTTAGGTGCTGGGGATCTGAACCCAGGTCCTCATGCTTGCCTGGTAAGCACTTAACCTACTGAGCTATGGCTCTTGCGCCTTGCACAGTGCTTATGTCTTGACACTGAAGGAAAACGTCACTGTTCTCATGAGCAGCTGCCGACCAATCCGAATGCCTCAAATAGTGTACTTCGCTTGCTTTAGGCATATCTTCCTGAAGGCTGCTGGCTGCTGAACCCTGTCAGTCCATTTCGCTTTGCTTTGACTTCAAACTATTTCCTTCTCTGTCTCTGTCTCTGTCTCTGCTCTCCCTCTGTCTCTCCCTCTGCTCTCCCTCTGTCCCTCCCTCCCTCCCTATGTCCCTCTTAACTTTATATCTCCACACCTCAATCAGCCAGTGGTGACTGGTCACATGGTTCCTTTTCTCTGTGGTCTGATGGGCTCCAGTCAAACAATGAGTGCCCTCAGGCATCTCACATTGAGCAAAACAACACAGGGTACAGGACAAGGATTTTTTTTTTTAAACAACAAATCTAGGTATGAGAATAAAACCTCTCAATCACTGTGATGAATGTGGAAAATTCAACCCAATAAACAGGGATTGAGTAAGTTAGTTTGTAAGTAGAGAGCCAGGGCCAGTCTCTAAGGATAGAAAAAAAAACCCATTCCCATGTTTTAATGTTATAATTTGAACATCTGTATACAACTTTAGTCCCAGAGAGTCCCTTGATACCATGTCTTCTACATCAAATGCAGGAAAATATATATAGCTAAAACACAAACCAAGGANTAATGATGGTTGTTTCACTACTCCTCAAACCTCTCTATTTTTCTTCACACAGATGCACACCTTCAGCATAAATAATATTTGCAATATCATAATATGTGGAGACACAGACATTATCTTATTCAGATAGTATTTTTCACTAGAAATACCCAGTTTGTTAGGAGTTTTCATTCATGCATATTTTCACTTAGTCTTATAATTACTCCCCCCTTCTAAGAAAGTGAAATTAAAACAGCAAATACTGGTGCAAATTACCCTGAAATGTCATTGATGAATTCAGTACTGGAATTGTATCACTGTTTTAGAATAGAATCCTATACTGCCTACCTCAGATAGCTGGCCAATCTTATTTTCTTTTAAAATTCAAAATATAATTAAATAATAAATCATTTCTAAGTCACACACACCAAANACAAAACAAAATAAGCAGATAAAAGAAATCACTAATGTTACAAAGGATGCACCGGTGTACTCGGTCCTTCTCTTCTGGGAAATCACCAAAGATAAGACTTTTTTATTTTTTTCATTGTTTAAAACAATCTTTAATTGAAGTATATTTTGATCATGTTATTTCCCTTTCAAGTCCTTCTAGATCCTCTCCCCATTCTGTATGTTTGGGATAAGACATTCAGTTGAGCCTTGTTACCTGTGAATATATTTCTCATTGTTATTTTACCAAAGTGGATTTGACTTTAAACAATCAGTACTTTCTTACACATGTATTTGGTAAACTATTATTAGTATTCAAATGGAAAAGTACCATAACAATGCCCTCGTGTCTTGCTTTGCTACTTCTACTAAGCATCATAAATACTTAGAAAACAGCACANAATTGTGCCCATCATTTAAAAAGTGGTAGTCCATTGAACCCCACAATTAAGCATGAGTTACAATGACCATACCTTGGATTTTTTACTACAACATCAGGGCTGGGACTAAACTACTTGGGGTGCTGTTATAATATATAAATGATTGTGTGAGTATGGTCTTAAAGCTTTTAATAGAATAGTGTCATAAAAATGAACCTGGTGACAGATACCAATTCTTAAAGCACTGTGGTCTTGGACACTAACAACACTTCTTCCATTCAGACTTGAAGGACATTTCCTTTGGTTTGTCTCCTTCCCCCAAAGGAGCCTATAGCTTTGGTTATAAGAATATCATCCCTGTCACATATCTCTGATTTGTCGACATCTTCCCTCCAAAACCTCAGGACCACAGATTACCTGCTGCCTGGTTGTTACAGATTCAGTCCTTGGAGTCTCCTTTTCTTGATCTCTGATTTTTTTCTAAGTTTCAAAATACAAGTTGAAGACCAGTGATTGGACAAGAATGGCTTTTGCTGGTTTTTTTTATTGTTGCTTTGTTTTTTTATCATTACTACCTTAGTTCAAAACATTAAATTTTGTTTATTTTTATTTATATATTTGTGTATATGCCTACATGTCTATATTTGCAACATATGTGTACAGTGCCTCCATAGATCAGAAGAGGCATCAGATGCCCTGCAACTAGAGGCCCAGGTGGTTGTGAGCCTCCCTGTGGGTGCTGGGAAGTAAACCTAGATCCTCTGGAAGAACAGCCAAGGCTTTTAACCAGTGAGCCATCTCTCCAGATCTAGTTCAAAATGGTCTTAAAAAACTTTTGAAATGACATTAAACATATAAAGTTTGCCACAGTATCTTCATATTTTCCTTCAATGTAAATAAATATCTTTGTGGCCCCACATATGATATAATAGAATATTCTTTTGCCTAGTAATTATGAAAAGGAAAGTTTACTTAGATAAATCTTAATCAGTGAGGTGACACCGGGTGGCAAGGAAGGCTCCCTAAAGTACAAATGTGTCATATTGTAGGTTTTTGTTTGTTTGTTTTGCTAACATGTTGTCTTAGTCAGGATTACTATGAATGTGATGAAACACCATGACAAAAAGCAACTTGGGGGGAAAAGTGTTTATTTTGTCTTACATTTTATAAGTTCATCATTGAAGGAAAGCCAGAGCAGGAACTTAGGGCAGAAACCTGGAGGCAGGAGCAGATGCAGAGGCCATGGAGGCTACTGCTTACTAGGTTGCTCCTCGTGGCTTGCTCAGCCTGCTTTCTTATAGAACCCAGGACCACCAGCTCAGGGATGGCACCACCCACCATGGGCTGGCCCCTCCCCCATCAATCACTAATTAAGAAAATGCCCTATAGGGTGACCTGCCTATAACTTGGTCTTGTGGAGGGATTTTCTTAATTGAGGTTTCCTCCTCTCAAACTTTAGCTTATATTAGCATGACATAAAATTAACCAAGACAGTAAGTGATTGTTTTGTTCTCCATGCTCCAACAATTGACAAAAATCAATAGATATTCATCAATTGCTTTTAAATTTAAATATTTATCTCTAGAAAACAAGAGAATACCAGCCAAGTTGAAAGTAAAATTAAAACACTAAGGATGAGAAGAGGCCAGTGTTCTAGACTGGGGCATAGAATGTTTGTTTCATTAAGATAACAAACTTCACTAGTTCTTGTTGAGGGGTCAAATAGAATTGTTTTCTTTAATCCATTTACTAAGGAGTCCTGAGTCATTTTGGTTGGTGGTAATGATAATTATGTTAGACAATATGACAGTAATTGTTGCTTGGATTCTAATGACTCCCTT
The DNA here is from genome assembly GCA_001675575.1 of Neotoma lepida. Taxonomy (NCBI): domain Eukaryota; kingdom Metazoa; phylum Chordata; class Mammalia; order Rodentia; family Cricetidae; genus Neotoma; species Neotoma lepida. Next base: position 27,783 of record LZPO01035234.1, read on the forward strand.
GGAGGAGGGGGTGAGAAGGCGAGGTACCAATGGCACAGACATCAAGAGTCCATTGAAGGTACATAATGAACTCATTTATTCAATAACAGGGAAGGCCTTATATACCCTCCTCCCAGCACCCAGTCTATGTGGTCATCCCTCATTGGCTGAGCACAATCAGGAACTCTGATAGCAACTATTGCTAGGCCCTCAGGCAGACTCTGAATGATCAAGAACTCTGACAGCACCTGTTGTTAGGCTTTCAGGCAGACTCCAGGTTGGCTCATAAGGAGTATGTTATGTGTATGCCTTGGTAACTGGTCTGAGCCAATTTCCTTGACCCTATGGGCCTGTCCTGCTACAGGTAATGAACTGGGAACCCTTAGTGTCTANTGCAAGAAAGAATCATTTTCTCATTCATGAAGAGGNAAGCGGCCTGGGAGATGTGCTTGCGTGTGATGATATCATCATCTGAATGGAGTATGCAGCACTCAGGAATCAGCATTCAGAACCATGCTCTGCTGTGTTCACATGAATACTAGTGAAGTAGGATCCACCAAAGTCTATTAATATTTGTTTTCTGATAAGTTCTACAGGATAAAGTGATCACAATCATAGCTGTGATTTACTGAAGACATAGTTCCAGGAACCATTGTGAGCATCTCACTGTGTTCCTGTTTGGTGCTCATGTTTGCTGTGAGGGTAGGCAATACTGTTATTATATTATACAGGGGGTGGGGGTCTGTGCTGAGATGCTCAATGACTTTTCTAGTGTCACATGGTGGATGAGTTGGGTAGCAACTTGACTTCTGTAACTATGGTAGNTGTCTTAGTTCTGTTGCTGTGATAAAACACCGTGACCAAAAGCAACTTAGTGGAAAAAAGGAGTTACTTAGCTCACACTTGTAGGGCACTGTCCATCCTGAAGGACATTAAATTAGGAACTTCAGAAGAAACCAAGGAAGAAAGCTGCCTTCTGGTTTCCTCAGGCTCGTACTTACCTAGCTTTCTTACATAGGCCAGGATCACCTTACATTGACTAACAATTGAGACAATCCCTCACAAATATGCCTCCAGACCAACCACATAAAAACAATCATTTAACTAAAATTTCAGGAAATTCTATGTTACATTAAGTTGACAATTGATGTTAACTAGGACAGCACCAGGGAATGGTGTTGTTGCTTTTTATGTTTTCAGAGAGTAAGAAAACTGCCAGTCATCCCTGTCCATGGTTTATCTCACTAATGACTTGCATTTTGGCCACTAGTAGTCTCTCCCAGGAACAGAAAAGTATCAGTGGATGTGCTTATTTGGTTGATAGCAAGGACATAAAGAACATCACAACTGTTTCTGTCACCCTCTGTCAACTCAGGAACATGGATCCAGCCGAGAAATCAGAAACAATTGCCTAACTCAGAAGAAACACTGAAATTGCCATCAATGTGAGACCAGCCTGGATTACATAAGGGAGTTACAGACCAGCCAGAACTATATCTATGTAGAGATCCTTACACACACACACACACACACACACACACACACACAAAAGTAAAAGTAAAAACTGAAAGAAAGAAGAAAAGGAAGACAGGGACAGAGAGAGGAAGGGGTGAAGGAGAAGAAAAAAGGAAGAAGAAAAAGAATAAAGAAATCACACCATCAAAATGTTTACTTTAAAACCACTAACTCTCCTGTGATACGCTATGGCTGCTTCTCTCTTTAGGGCGCATCTAACAAGTAATTAAGGCTATCTATTACTTCAGCTTCCACTTTTTCTAAGGCAATGTATTTCTCATCAATTCCTCACATGGTTAAGTGGAATAATAATAAACACCACTTTCCTATGGAAATTCAATTTTCTGCTTTTGCTCTGGATCCTTTGAGCCTACTCTGTGACTTGAGCTGGGCTTCACATGTCTTGCCTTGCCCAATCTGCAATGTTTACATTTCTCCTGTAGCATCTCACTACATCATGTTTAAATGTAAACAACGGAGATTTGTTTCCCTCTCTTGGAATGTCTAAATAACCGCTCTGCATATTAGAATCTTAAAGATGTGTCGTGGCAGCTGCAAATAACTCTGAGAGAGATGTCTGTGTAGCCAAGATCACATTTCATCTATGCGCTGGCCAACGGCGCTTGCTTTCTGGCTCTGCTTCGGCCTTCGTTTTGCAAACTAACTTCCTGCAGCATGAGAATAGATAATTTTTTCTGAGCCAAATATTCCAAAGTGGACACCAATTGAGGACTCCTAGTCTTTTCCAGCTCTCCAGCTTTTAGACACATGAGCATCAAAAAAAAAAAAATATGCCAGATTTCGACTATTGATGCCAAACGTTAGGCTTTAGACAGAGAAGTCGTGTCTCAGTTAAAGCATGTGGTGCCAGAAGCAAACTGTTGCTAAGGGACCAGTGCTGCCAGGCAGTGGTCAGCATATAGCACACACTTTAGAGCCAACCTCTTGCATGTCTGTTCTACATGCCCAGAATGGTCCTCCATGTCAAGGGGATTAGCTTCCCGTCCATGGGGAGATGAGGAAGCTAGTGAACCATGAAGATTCCACACAATGCAAATTAGGCTTTGTGTTTTCTCCTTTTGTTCTTCTTTCAGTTAGCATGCCTTCCCCTCTCTAGTTCATCTCTGGAAGATGGAGGGAGGGTTGCTTTTCCACTTCTTTCTTCTTCCCAATACAGCCTCATCCTGACCACTTTGCCCACAGCTCTAGCATCATAGAAAAGAAAAAGCAATTCTGAATCCCACCTGAGCTACCTGACTTTGCTAGCATGGTCTGGGGTGTGGCTTTCCGGAAGTTCAATTAGCTGGCTAAAGCAAAGTATGTGCTAATGCAGCTCGTGTTTGGGCCTTGCACTGGGCACTGGCTGTATATAATGAAAGATTTGGGGACTTCCCTCTTCTTCTAGCTCGATGTCTTTGGCATGAATATCTCTCAGTCTCAAAGAGACCGAGAATGGATCTGGTTATCACTGTCCTATTTAATAGCAGGAAAAATCAAGGGGCTGTGTCCTGGCATCGTGAGTTGACAAGATAGACTAGAGAGAAGATAAAAGTGGTCTGGCTATGGTAAAGATGACTGAGATGGAAGAGTTATGTGCAGGGTAGCTGTGCAGGCAGACCTGGTTGGTGGGGGTTCTCTTATGTTGCACAAAGGGAGTTAGGAGAGGAGAGAAATCAAAGAAAACATCACTTTTGCTTGGAAAAGTACACAGTATACAGGAGAGCTATTGCCTGACAGAGAGGAGATCAGGAGAGGGACAGGTTTGGGGAGGGTGTTACAATTTGTCTCCCAAACCTCGTGTGTTAAAGGCTTAGTCTCCATGTGGCACTCCTGGGAGGTGGTGGGTCTTAGGAAATGGGGCTTAGTTGGAGAAAGTGAAGCATTGTGGGTGTGGCCTGGAGAGATTTCAGACCCATGGGATCCTCTCTCTTCTTTTGCTTGTTGGTCATTTTGCTGATTCCTCTGTTTTTTCTCACCATTATTAGTCCAAAGCCACAGAGCCAACTGATTATAAACAGGACTGCCAAGACATTCAACCTTTTGTCTTCATAAACAGAGTCTCTCTCAGGTACGCCATCATAGTAATGGAAGATTGACTATCACAGAGGTTAGAAAAATGGAGAGTTGTGTTGGACATAGAAATTTCAGGATGTTTAGGAGGTATCGGAGTTGAGACTGAGTCTAGAAGGGCAGTGATGGGTAGATGTCTTAATCTGGAAATTTGTAATGCTTTTAGTTACAGGAGAGACCAGAGAAGATTCCAAGTATTTTCGTGGCTACCAGGAAGTAATAATACTAGGAAGAGAATGTGCTTTAGAAATTTTTTCCAGAGATTTCCTCAACTTTCAGCAATTCTCCTTCTTCTTGGCAAACTTGGTAATGGCACAAGAATATGAGGGCAGGAGTGCTTTCTTTTCAGGGCTGTGAGCCATCTGTGTTTACAAAGAAGAACCCCACCTTGTTGGGCATTATCTCAAGTTTGAAATGCTTATAGGTCACTAAAGAAGAAGATTCAGGCAGAATCCATTGACAGCTCAGTTAAGAGTGGCAAGTGTGTGGTGTTGATAACTTTGTCCCTGAGGATAGACAATATGCAAGAGAGAAGAAAAGCAAGTCAAAGGTACTCAGGGCATGGAGGTGTCACNGTATCTTGGCAGGTATTGTCCTTTTGCCTGGAGTGACCTTCCTCTGGATAGCTCATGGTCATACCTGTATCTCCTTCATGTCATTGTTCCCAGGCAACCTGATTTATACCATGTCCCCTTCCAAGGCTTTCTTTATCTATCCACTTTAACTTTCCTGATATTCCTTAGTGCCATATTACAGAGCACCTATTTTACCACAATTTGTTGTACATAGCTGTTTATTCCCAATAGATGTTATGTACCAAGAGAACAAGATGTGTCTCCCCCCCTAATTCATTCGTTGTTTTAAATCCAGTACCTATAGCTATTGGGCATACAAAAGAGGCAGAGTGTATATTTATGTGTGAATGAAAAGCTTGAGAAAGACAAAACGACGATGGGATTGTTAGGGTTTGAATGTGAAATATCCCCCACCGGCCCATGTGTTTGAATGCCTGGTCCCCAGCATTCATTGTATAACCTTGAGGAGGTGGAGCTTAGCTAGAGGAAGTGGCTCTGTGCTGTGACAGGGGCAGGTTATGAGTCATTATGCAGTCCCATTACCTAAGCTCCCTCTGCTTCCTTTGCTGGGAGATGCAAGATGCCCCAGCAAGTTAGAAATAGTTTCACATTGCCATGGGCCACCTGTCATGGACCTGCCTGCCCCAACTATCTCCTTCAGATGGCTTGAATCTCTGTAAGGTGTAGGCCTGAACACATCCCCCCTCCCTTCACTGTCAGGTATTTGGTAAGAGTTATGATAAAAATAAGTAATGCAGGGTATTCAGAATAAGCAGAAGTTGAAGCAGAAACGGGGCAGATCTGACCAGAGTGGAGCGTCAAGAGGCTGCAATTCTAGATGAAGCAGGAAGAGAAATGACCGCCAGGGAGGACTAGGGAGAGGAAGTGTTCCGGATGACAGCAAGGCTCAAAACCAGAAGAACACCACGCTTCTGATATTGTTTTCTTCAAATAAGAGGACACATTCTTTCAGATGAGAAGTGTAATCTCAGCTGAATAATAGTGCCAACTTTTAATTTGAATAGGAGGCAGACACCGTGCCTCCAGACCTCTGTATGGAAGGATTTTTGTGGAGACGAGGTTTTCACAATGAGAGCAGGAAAGAAGGAAGGGCTACTGTTCGCATGAGACTGTCAGAGTTGAACCACACACTGGAGGAAGTTTGGATGGTTCTGATATCCTTCAGATACTTATCTGACCTTTCTGGGGGTTAGTTAGACCAAACCAAGTACAGTGTACTATCCTCTCTCAAATGTCACACATTTATTTGGCAATACAGTCCATAATGATAAACCCAACCAAAAATCCTCATGTCTGCAATACAAAGTGCAGGTGAAATGGAGACACTGTAGAGGCTTTCCACCATGGTTTATGTTTGTTAGAACTGAAACTAAATAGTCACCATAGTCGGGTATTTAACATGCAGATTTCACTCTGTACTTCCAAAAATATTATTTCATTGTTTATAATATTAGTAAAAAATGGAAATTCTGGTTTTTGTGTGCATGTGTGTATGTATGTTCACATGTGTATGGACACACTTGTGCAGGTGAGCCAGTATGCGTGTGTGTGTGTGTGTGTGTGT
>LZPO01035234.1:43215-57252 GCA_001675575.1 Neotoma lepida
GCTGGTCACACTGCTTCCGCACCTGGGAAGCAGAGAGCACTGAACACAAGCTAGAGTTCAGATGGCTTTCTCCACTTTATACAGTCTAGGATTCCTGCCCAGGGAAATGGCTCACCTCCCATGAAGATGGGTCTCCCACATCAGTTAATGTAAGATAATCTCCCTGAGGCAAACCTGTCTCCCAAGTGACTTTAGATTCTGCTGACAATGAACACTAGTCCATCACAGTAGTAAAGTTATAGATTTCAGGATTAAAAAGTGNACTCCAAACAGCCCCATGTAGATCAGAGACATTTGTCCCTGCACAGGTCTCTGAGCTTCTGAACTGTAGAGTCAAAACATTTATCACAATAATGTCATGTTGGTGTTGGTTTCCAATAAGTCCTCAAGGTAAGTTGGGAAAATGTACCTGTAATCAAGAGTGGCTTTGATCCCGAAAACCTAATATAGATGGGACCAGAAAAAGAAATTAATTCCCAACCCCCTGTTTCCTAGTTTGCTTCTCNGTTCCTGTGATAAAATACCATGACCCAAAGNCAATTTAGAAAGGAAAGGGTTTGCATCTTACACTTCCAGGTCATAGTCCAACACTGAGAGAAGTCAGAGTAGAGACTCGAGGCAGGAGACTGGAAGCAGGAACCTGGAGGGCCATGGGGAAACTGCTTGCTGGCTTGCTTCCCATGGCTGGGGGAATACAACCCAGGGCTACCTGCCCACGGTTGGCTGGCCCTCCCACATCTATCACTGGTCAAGAAAATGCCCCACAGACTTGCCACCAGGTCAATCTGATAGATGCAATTTCTCAGTTGAGGTTCCCCATTCCCAGGCAACTCTAGTTTGTGTCAAGTTGACAAAAACTAAGCAGTGTAACTGACCTTCCCTCATTTACAAAAAATCAGATATGGCCAGTTATGACATAGTGACAGAAATCAATAATGCTGATGCAGAAGACTCAGAAGTTCCAGGCTACAGACTCTATCTTAAAAACAAAACAGACAACCAAAACCAGTAGTGTTCATTCAGCTGCTCTCCCAAACTGAGATAATAGCCGTAGAGGTGACAGCCAAGGTCCCCACAAATGGTACAGGGGAGCAGGCATATTGCTCCTTTTGATTGACAGCTCTCTTTACTTCATATCATATGAGCTGAGGTTTCAGAGTCACACTGTGCTTTAACACTGTATATCTTTTACTTCTTTTGTAATCGTGTTAAAAGTTCTCCTCATTTCACCACTCTGCATATACCCCACACAAGAAAATAAATCCCTGGTGTGTATGAAAATATCAGCTAAATCCTAAAAAGTGATGCACGATATGAAAAAGTTTAAACTCCTATTTTAAAAAATATAGCAGAAAATGGAAATACTACTCAAGAAAAACTGATTATTTTGTTAGATATTAAATTTGTCTCAAGTGTATATATAAAGTTGTAATGTGGAAAATGTGTGAGACTAGCTAGTGACTCACACTCTAAAACTCAACCATAACTTTGTCCATGATTTAACATTAGCTTGACAAACAACAACAAAACAACCTCCTATCTGGTTTATTTTTAAATAAAAATCTTTGATATTTCTTTGCCTGAGTGTTTAGTTTGGTTATTGACAAGTAGATAAATAAATGAAAGGACCCCCCNTATAAAACAAAACCAAGGCCTGAAAGTGAGCTCAAAGTCCCAGGAAGCAGCTATTTGGGGATTCCATAAGAAGCAGCTAAGTGGACTCCCACCCTGACTGTGGACACTGTGTGATTACAAAAAGACACACAGACTCTGCAGTTTCAAAATCAGCTTATTTAAGGAAAACAGCTAACTTCCCCATTCTGCCACTGATGAACACCCCACCCTATTTCCCTATCCACACAGTTGACTCAGTATGTATTTTCTTACTTGGTGCTCAGAATTTTAATATCTGAATTATGAATATTTATGAGAAGAGAAGTGGGCCCTGACATCTCATAGATTTTGGTTGTGTGATTGTTTACCAAACTGATCTAATGTGGCCCTATAATATCATAAGTGACTTTAACACTAAATTCCTGGCTCCAGAGAGAGGTTGCTGAAGTTTCTTTGGGTTTTTCTAAGTCATCTGGCATCTTCATTTTTGCTTATAACACTGTTGGCAGTAGCTGTGTCAGGAGTTCTACTGTTCTAATTTTGTGGCTATGATAGCTCAGACCCAAAGGAGCTGGTCCAAAGNCCCTTCTCCTCACATCTCTTTTCATTACCCAAAGAGGAAAAGAAATCAACTCTTAATTGCTCAAGTTAGAATGGGCAGAGCTAGTGTCCTCATCTGGCCTCAGCGNACAGTGATGGTGTCAAGAAGCAGGCTAGAAGCAACACACCATCGATCCTGCAACATTNGAACAGTGTTCCTCACTGGACAAAAAACATTTGCAACACTCTTCAGAAATGGAAAAGACAGTTTATGGTTACAAAGTCAGCTTCACAGTAGCCCCATACAGCATCCCTCAAAATTCCCACGAAAATTCCTATGCAGGGAAAAATGTGAAAATTCTTCAATGTCAAACTCTTAGACTGACCATCAAACTATTTTTAGATATGAAAGAAATATCTTCTATCCAGAAGGCTTCTTTCATGCCACTTTGCTAAGACACTTTAATGCCCAGGCATGACAGGATCTTGGGGTGGGGACATCTTTTTCCAAACACTTTCCTCCTGTCATGCACTGATTACCATACCCAGGCTCCTAAGGATAAAGGAGACAGTATGCCAGAACAGATGGGCAAGGTAAGCAGAGGGATGGGAATTCAGTGAAAGGGCCAGAAAAAAGTGCTTGAGACTGAGTCATCAGATGAGGAAATGAGACTGAGGAAAGAATATCTCTCTCTGTCTCTCTCTGTCTCTCTGTCTCTCTCTCTATGTACAGTATATGTGTACATGCCTATGATATATATATATATATATATATATATATATATGAAGTTGGGTTCATGTGCATTCTGTGCACATGCATCTGGAAGACAGAGTATAGCAGCTGATGCCTTCAATCTCTCCACTTTGGCTTTGGGGGCAGGGTCTCTCACTGAACCCAGGGCCTCTCACTAAACTCAAGGTCTCTCACTGATTGTGTAGATTGCCTGGCCTTGGGTTCTAGAGATCCACCTGTGGGGTGGGTGTGGGGATAGAGGTTGAGGTATGGGAGTATGGGGGTTTGAGGGTGGCACTATTAGGAGGTGTGGCTTTGTTGGAAGAAGTGCGTCACTGTGGATGTGGGCTTTGAGGTCTCATATATGCTCAAGCTATGCCTAGTGCCCCAGTTCATTTCCTGTTGCCTGCGCAAGATGTAGAACTCTCAGCTACTTCTCCAGCACCATGTCTGCCTGAATGCCACCATGTCCCACCATGATGATAATGGACTGAACCTCTGAACTGTAAGCAAGCCACCACAAATAAATGTTTTTCTTTGTAAGAGTTGCTGTGTCATGGTGTCTCTTCATAGCAATAGAAACCCTAACTAAGATAGAAGTTAGTACCAGTCATTGGAGTTTTGTTGTGATAGGCCCTACTATGTTTTTGTTTGGAGGAATTTTGGTACTTTGGGTTAGGAAAGTAGTGGAATGCTTTAAGCACTGCTTGATGGGCCATACTATTAGGAGCATAGAAGACAGTGGTGATAAAAGTGATTTGAACATGGGGGCTGGCTCAAGAGGTTTCAGAGGAGAAGACTATTAATATGTGGCCTAGAGATGGTTTTGTGATATTTTGCTGAGGAATGTGGCTGACTGCCTTTTGCACTTNTCCAAAAAGTCTGCCTGAGGCTAAAGTGAACAGTTTTGAACTAATTCTGTTGGCAGAGGAAATCTCANAACAGCCTAGAATTGACTCTGTCCTGTGGTTATTAGTATTAACTCTGGTGAAGAGTTATAACAAAAAGGAGCAATCTTAGCAAGAGAAAGAAGTACAAAATGTAAAATTTGAGAGAAAAGGAGCACCAGAAAGTAGAATAGAGCTAAATCCTGTGTTCAAGGAGATAAACAGATTAGGGCATGGAATAAAGGGAGTGGTGANCACAGAACAAGATTCCATCCAGCTAAGTTTCCANCTTGTGAAAAAGAATTGAAGCAAAGCTTGGAGCCAGGGTGGTGGTGCATGCCTTTAATCCCAACCTTAGGAAGGCAGAGGCTGGCAGGTCNCTGAGTTTGAGCTATCCTGGTCTACAGACCCAGTTTCAGGACAGCCAAGCTTACACAGTGAAGGGAACTACTGAAAAGAGAAACTTGCTGAAGNTGTGCTTGAACAAGAGGGCCATGTTCCAGCCCAGTAAGCGGCAGAACTTGGCAGCTTCTGCCACATTCTTCTGGAGTTAAGGATAGAAGAAGGGGNTTTTGGAATTTGCCTCTGTGACTATGGAAAGTGCTGCGGCCAGGCATGAGTCAGGGGTGTCGCTGCGTGGAGGCCCAGCGAGACCACTGTGTAAAGCTATGAAAGAGAAACCTACATTGTCTTGAAGAACCCAAGATGTTAGAGATGCCAGAGTCATGTGATACCTGCCAACGAGAGCTGCTAACAGGAAGTGGAATCAGCCCAAGAGAAAGAAGTGTGTTGGAGTTAACAAAACTGAAAGGCATCGGAGATCTGAAGAGCGTTTCAACATCAGACATGGTGATGCAGAGTTTGGAGTTTGCCCAGCTGGTTTTCAGTCTTGCTTTGGTTCAGTATTTCCTCACTATGCTCTCTTCCCTACGTTTTGGAATGGTAATTTATATCCTGTGCCATTATATGTTGGAAGCATGTGATCTGTTTTTTGATTTTGATTTTACAGGGCATTACAGTTAAGAGATTGCATGAATATCAGAAGAGACTTTGAACTTTATACTCTTAAATAGGTCTTAGACAGTTATAGAATAAGGGGAATTTTGAAGTTGTACTGAATGCATTTTTGCATTGTAGTATGGCTACAGGCCTTTGAGGACCAGGGAGTAGAATGTGGTTGTTTGAAAGAAATTGCCTCCAAATGGAGTAGCACTATTGGGAGGTATAGCTTTGATGGAGTAGGTGTGGCCTTGTTGGAGGAATTGTGTCACTGTGGAGGTNGGCTTTGAGGTCTCATATATACTCAAGTCACACCCAGTGTCCCAATTCACTTCCAGTTGCCTTNCAGTTGCCTGTGCAAGATGTAGAACTCTCAGCTGCTTCTCCAGCACCATGTCTGCCTGAATGCCACCATGTCCCACCATGATGACAATGGACTGAACCTCTGAATTGTAAGCCATCCAGAATTAAATGTTTTCCTTCATAAGAGTTACTGTGGTCATGATGTCTCTTCACAGCAATAGAAACCGTAAGACACCCCCCCCCAAGCCAGTACCACATTTCCAGTGATGTCTTTTAAAGTGGAGAAGAGGAGAGGAGCAGGCAGGATGGCTCAGTGCAGAGATGGGTGTGGAGGATGACTAGTTCATCTCCCTACTATCCACAGGCTGGCGGGCACTGCTCACTCCACAATAGTCCTCTGACTGCCACATGTGAACCATGCCACATAGTCATGTGCACACATACACAGAAATAATAAATAAATAAACAAACAAACAAACAAATAAATAAATGTTTTAGAGAGAAATAATGGGTTTCTTAGGCAAGCAAAATAGAAATCACTAATATTGTAAAGAAAAAACAAACAAATAAAAATAAATTCTTAGTAGTTCATCAGAGAGAAGAAAATGTATAGGTCAGAAATGTAGTTTGGTATTACAGGCCATCAGTAAAGGAATAAATGAACATTTTAAATACTTTTTTAAAAATTATTCTTGGTCATTCTCGCAGTTCACTGAGCTTTATTCTTCTTTAAATACCTGTATCAAAGTTTTCCAGAGAAATAGAGCCAATTGAATATACAGTACACATATAAGTTACATAATTTGTATAAGAGAAACTACATTAGATTGTTCAGGTGACTACAGAGGCTGACAATTTTTCTGGTGACCTTCTGAAAGTGTGGGCAAAGGAAGCTAATCGCAGTTTAGTCCCAAAGCCCAAAGCTTTGAACAAGAGAGACCAATGATACAGCCCCNATATAAGTGTGAAGACCCAAGAATGTCAGGAAGGCTGCAGGTATGAGTCCCTAAAACCTGNAACTACAGAAAGTGGAGTGTTATGTCCAAGGATGATAACAGCAGAAAATCTCCCTCCTGAAAAAGGCCAGAGAGAAAACACAAGATTTCTCCTTTTACTTCCAGAGTTCAGCATGGGTGCCTCATCATTGCATAGGGTACAACTGCATTCTGGGAACATCTTTCACATGTAATTTGCTGATCCACATGCTGGTATTCTTTGAACACACACTACTAAACACATCCTGGTGTGTGTTTGGCAGTTAGCAAGTGTCTGTGCATCCAGTTAGCTAACTAAGTTGATACCCAAAATCTTTCTCCCCCTCCTCCTCTCTCCCCTGATAGACATTTATTGTTTTTTNAAAAAGCAACTTTTTCTTTTGATCTCTTCTTTACAGTTGCANTGATACGTATTTTCATTTTTATGCCTTCTCTTCTGGTGACTCTGGAGTCAATGTACCCATCTTTTCCNTGTCCTAAAGTATAAGCTTGAATTTTTTTTTTACATTTTTGTCACTTTTATTCTTTTCCTACATATACATTAAATTCTGTAAATTTCCCTTCAAGTACTACAGTGTTAGATGAAACTGAAAATCTTTGGCTGACTATCTTTATTTTCATTTTGTTTTAAAACTATTTCTCAGTTTCTTTTGTGGTATCTTCTTGAGCCCTGCATTATTTAAANGTGTTTTGTTTAATTTATGACTACTGTGGGGATTGCCTGTTATCTTCTGTAACTGATTTCTGGTTTAATTCTGTTGTGGTGTGACAANGGACATTGCATATGTCTACTCTTTTGAATTCATTATGTTTTAGGGCCCAGAATGTGGTTTATTTTGGTGGTATCCTTTATGAGCTTGACCAGACAGAACTCTGCTGCTCTTGGGTGAAGTCACCTATAAATCCCTATTTTACCAGTCAATTGATGGTTTTAAATCCAACCATACTATTCGGGATCACAAGCCTGCTGGATTCGTTCATTTCTTAGAGGCAGGCATTAAAGTCTACAGCAGAGACTTTTTTCAATAGGACAGCTACTTTCTGTCCTCTGTTACTTATCTTCTCACCTTGTTTTCTCAATCCTGCAACTTCAGTCAAGTCCATAAGCAGCTACTAAATGNATACAATACCTTGTAGATAATACCGGCTCTGTGTTTCATCCGTTTAATATAATATATGTGTTAAGTAAATAAGTACTCTCAGAAGTTAGGTACACCCTGTTCCAAATGAAGCACATCAAACACAACATACACAGAATCACCAACATTTTCATGAATGAAAACCTACAAAGAATGATGGTAAATCCTGCATTAAATCTGTAAGGAGCTGATATCCCAGTCACTATAGTGAAGCCTGCCATGGTTCATATGGTCACAGTTCTTACCACAGGAAAAGTGTGATCTTATGTTAGCTATGACTATGTGGTTTCCAGTTTGTCTAAAAAGTGAAATTTCACTGCCATTATTTAGGCATAATGAGAAATAATTCATTTTGAGAGATATAAAACTTGGTCATAGTTAGTGAATATATATTTTTGTGATTATTACACTCTACTGATTCAGACTGATCATCATTTTACATAAAATTGCTTATCAATTATAAAGACCTAAGCCTTAAATACAAATGAGCTCCACTTGAAATCATATTCCTAGGCTCTTAAAGTCAATGTCCAGTGAACAGCCCNTTCTTACCAGGTTATTTTGTAGGGGTTTTAACTGCATTTCCTTCAAGAATTTAAAGGCTGGGTTGAAATGGTATGTTTGCATATATACATGTTTGTTTGCATATATACATGTTAATGTATATATGCAAACATATGCACAGTCATACACAGAACCTGACATACATCCCAAAGGAAAAGCTTCTAGGAGTTTAATTCATGTGGCAAAAGACAGTTGACTCATTCTATCTTTTAACAAAACTGAATTTCTAATTTCAATGAAGAAACACAGAGCAGAGAGTTTGTGTCCCTTTTCACGAAGGTGTCCCTGCAAGTGCTTAGAAACATTATCTATGTCTTCATTTACTGACATCTAATAAATTCCAAGAATCAGAGTAGACATTCTACAAAAAAGCTCAAAACCAACCAACCAACCAATAAATAAACATCCCCAGGTGCTTATAATAGGGAAGAATCTGGGAAACCAACTCTGTGGATAATAATGATAAAATCTGGTGGTGAGGGGATCAAAGAAGACAAAANAAAACCAACTCTGAGGGACTGGAGGAGTGAAGAAGCCAGACACTTGAAGGAGGAGGGTCATGCCAGGTAACACCCATAATTAACCAATTTCCCAGTAAGGACACTGAGTCTAGGCTGCGTTTGATGGCTAGACCAAAAGAAGCAGTATTCCTAGTAAGATATGGTGTGAACACCCTGTAATCCCAGTACTCAGGAGGCTGAGGCAGGAGGATTCTGAGTTTACAGGCAGTCTGGCCTAACGGCAAGACCCTGTCTCAAGACAAAAACAAGAAAAAGAGGCATTCTTCCTAGCTGACAAGCCAGAAGTTCTGACATGTGCTTCTAGAGTATCTGGAGATGGAAACAGGACTTCCCTGCAAAATGGATCCTGCCTGTATACGCCATGTCTAACAATACACAAGTCCATGTGAATGAGTGGNTAGTTCTATGCATCGTAACTAGATAGGTAGAAACATCAGAATCATTAGTGCACAGGTCCATTTGGAAGCTCATTTAACTGTATTTCTCNAAAAAAAAATCTATATTCAAGCCTAGGTTCAAAAAACTATTAGAACTTCAGCTCAGAACATATGTAAGATTACACATGTAATCTATAATACATGCGCTGTCTTACATATATTCCAAAGGGAACAGACCCAGTGTTTAAATATGACCACTTGAGAGTAGGAAGCCGTTCACTTTGACAGCAGTACTGATACGCTGTCTGTCCTCCTCATTGTGATCATCTAGGGTTTGNAATTCCGTTGTATTCTCTAGGAAGAGNGACAGCACTTTGTGAGAGATGAAGCTTTANGGTTTTCTCATGTTGCATTTATAAGCCTCGTAGAATTTTTCCATCTGGATGACTAATGCAGAGGGATTTTCCCCCTGTGTTGCTATCATCCCTGATGTGAATTATTAATATATGTTTTTATTTATAATCCATTACCTTTTGAAAAAAAATTGTCACGGATGAGCAAGATCCAGCTGCACTTGGGCTCATCAAATGTCTCTCTCCAACTATTTTTCAAAGTTCTAGCATATTCCCCAACATGTTTCCCTGAACGTGTTCTCTCTATTTACAATCCCTTGTGTATTTAAGGGAAATGTAAGCCTTATGTTTCCTTTTCATTTATACTTTACTCATCAAAATGTTTTGTAAAGCAATTTCACTGTCCATGGAGATTTTTATTACTGATTTTCTAAGAAACACAGAGTTCTGCTTTGCCAATCACAGAGGGAGAAAAAAACAAACAAGATCAAAGACTGAAGTTTGGGTCAGAACATGAACCCAACAGTGCTTGAGCCCGTTCTGAACTTGGCAGATCCATGCTGAATCGCTGGAAGATCATTCCCTTTCCCAAGTTCAGTAAGAAGCAGTTTCACATGAGAGCTGGTCCTTATAAGCCTAGTGCCCAGTTTTAATTTCCTTTTACCTACCTGTGGACTATGGTATATATAGTTGTCCATAAAATACAAAATACAGAATGTGGTGGTCTGAATGAGCATGGCCACGATAGACTCCATGTTTGAACATTTGTTCCACAGTTCTTGGAACTGTTTGGAAAGGACTAGGAGGTGTGGTCTTGTTGGAGGAGGTGTGTCATTGGGAGTGGGCTTTGAGGTTTCAAAAGGCCATGCTGTTCACAGTTAGCTCTTGTGCTTATGTAAGCTCTCAGCTACTGCTCCAGAGCCATGTCTGCCTGCCTGCTGCCGTGCTCCCTACTGTCATGGCCATGGACTATATAGCCTTCTGAAACTGTAAGCCCTGATCCTGTAAGTTTCTTTGGTTATGGGGTCTTATGACAGCAATAGAAAAGAAACTAAGGTACAGGTGTGTGGAGCTGGCTCAGTTGGTGAAGANATTGGTGCGCATGCCNGAGAACTGACCTTCATGTCTACACACCATGTAATCCTGTGCAGCTTGGTGGCCTCTCATCCCTGTGCTCAGGAATTAGACCAGGGATCCACCTAGTCAGACTAGCCCAGCTGGTGAGTGAGTGAGNATAAAACATCTAAGGCTAATGTGATCCAAGAGGTGCTCTGCAGGCCAGTGGTGCTCTAGCTTAGGTGAGTCGCCCTCTTGGATAAAAGTGGTTGCAGTGCAAACTGAGTAGCANTGATGGGAACTGCAAGGCTCCCTTCCAGCACCCATCTATTCTATTTCTCCAAGGTGTGTCTTCACTGTCTTTTCAACACACANTCATTACAAAAAGGCATTTCCATTTGTGTATGCTTTGATAACATTCCACCTCCCTGTAACAGTTTTTGTGTTGAAGTAAATGTGGCCAGGGCATAGAATCATTTGCCATATGATCCACATTCTAGCCATCCCCTGAACAACCACTAAACCCACTCAAGAAATCTCATTTTGCCCATTTGGCAAAGAACAGAACTCCAAGGAAAAAGATCCCCATCCTGATGAGACTGAAAATTAATCCAGAGGTGAAGTGTGCCTCTCTCAAAGAGGTTAGATAGGGGGACTTGGTGTTTTAGGGATAATTTCAAAATCATGAGTCTATTATGAAGGTGGGATGGGAGGGATGGAGGGAAGAAGAAAAGANGAGGAAGAAAAATGGAAGAGGAAGAAAAGAAGTAAAGGAGGAAAGTGGTTTTCTAAGAAGGAATGNTTAAAAAGCTGTGCCTCGTTATTCTCTAATAAAAGCTNCATTTTAAATGTAAATCCTTGGAGAGTGACAGGGTTTCATGTATTTCAGGCTAGCCTCCAACTTACNAAGTAGCCAAGGATGACCTTGAACTCCCGATCCTCATGCCTCTATCTCCCAAATGCTGGTATTACAGCCCTGTACCACCACATCTGGCCTGATGTGGGCTGTTTCTAGTCGTCGCTTTTGCTGGTGAGGAAACCAACCAAGACTCAGGGAGGTTGAAGGACTGGCCGAAAGGCACACATGGAGGAAGAGGCAGAAGCGAGTCTGACTGCGGAGCTTCGGTTTATCAACTCACAGGTTCCATCTCAATTATCTGTCCATGCACAAACTATATGCCATGTGCTCAATATTAAATTGTGTGCATACGGGACTAAAAGAATAGACCACATTAATAGNGGACACATCACTGTAGCAAGATTTTGAAAAATTGTTTCCTACTTTATATATTTCNAAATTCTGAGATACATACGCACTCATTTTTGAAAAGGAGCAAGGCATTCTCCCAGTTCAGATTCTGTGGAACTCTTACCTCCTCCTGTTCATCCCTACACTTCAGAGTGGACAAGGGGCATTTCTTCATGTCCCTGGACAGAATAAGTGAAGCTGTCGAAGGATTGACGGGGTGCGAGGACAGAGGGAGGAGGCAGGCTTTTGAGTGCTACTGTTTTGCTGTTAGGATTCATTTCTATTTCCTGGTGTCTTTTCATGACAGGCCAGCTAACTCTGTAACTGAAAAGCTGACGGTCGTTGGATGCAACCCGCTGTTACGGTAATGAGTACGATTAGGATCTAAGGCACTTTTCTCTCTTGCATGGGAGATACCAATTAGTGTTAATGAATCAGCACTGGTGTNTGAGGCAACCAGGCTTCCAGTTTCCATAGATATATGAGAATGACTTAATTTTGCCTGAGACATTTTCCCTCTTATTTCTT
This sequence comes from Neotoma lepida, assembly GCA_001675575.1. Taxonomy (NCBI): domain Eukaryota; kingdom Metazoa; phylum Chordata; class Mammalia; order Rodentia; family Cricetidae; genus Neotoma; species Neotoma lepida. The sequence continues at coordinate 55,074 of LZPO01035234.1, forward strand.
TGATTATTTTATTTGCCACGTCTCATAATAAAATCTTTGAGTATAACCGAAGTGCTTAGCAGGGCTCTTCAGAATGGTGAATAGTAGAACTATGATACCAATGCCTGGCTTGGTGGTTTTGGTTGCGCTACTAAGCCAAACCTGTGTCCTTCTGTTTTACAAGCCAAATCGTGGGTTGATTTTTNNTGTCATGACTGAAGGGAAGAAGAGTTTTTACAGAGTCTGCTGAAATGCAATATTTTAGGTGTGGGATATAAATCATATAAATGATTGGAGAGTAATTGGCACTTTGTCAAAAAGCTTTTAAAATCCTTATAGTTTTTGATAAAAATAAAAGCATTTCTAGAAATATATCATAAGATACTAATGATAGACAAAAATTCAGTAACTGAGCACAAAGTTGGACGCAAAATAAACTGTACCATTAGAGATTTGTCATCAATGTAGGAATGTTAACTTTCTGTCAGATCACTGCAGCATCCCAAGGACTGAGAATGGGACCAGTGACCTGGTAGATACCCAGTAAAGATTTACTGCATGACTGAACAGATGGTATGAACAAGGCATTTTCTTTGAAAATATGTANCAACAATTTAAAAATTAAGTGAAGCAATACAATACACATTTGTTTATGCAGTGTGTTAAGTTTATTTAAAATTGAATATGGTTGTTGAATTTGCACATCTCCATATGCCAGTGGGCATCCAGAATGGTATGGAATGGATCGGCAATAGTAAATACCTTTGGGGANCAGGGTTGGGCATCTAGAGCAGAAGAGGTGAACTTGCTTTCAAGGCATAGTTGCTCTGTGTTGTTGGCCCTTGAGCCATACACATTCACTTCAGTTTTAAGAAGACTACTAAAGCATGTGTATATTTTCTCTGTGTGTGGTATCAGAATATTAAAAGCCTAATTGTCCTAATTTTATCATAGAGCATTATTGTATTATAATAAGGAATATAAATGTTTTAAAAGATAACGATAAATTGAGGCAAACACCTTTTGATTACAGTCTCAANTCTCCATCCTTGTCCTCNTATTTTTTCATAGTTCAAGGCTTGAGTTTTAAATACATGGTGCCACTGTGACCCAGATGTCCTACAGACACGCAACATGATATTGCAGTTTCGAGTCAATTATCTCACAACAAATATGGTCTTCCCTCTTTTGTATTATTCTTTATTTTTGCTTTTTAGTATCACACTGTAGCCAAAGTTGGTTATAACTCACTGTGTCATCCAGGCTGCTCTCAAGCTTGAAAAAAATCCTTCTGCCCCAACCCCCCACACAGATTCTTTATTATCCTCAATTAATGTAAAGAGCATCTCTCAGCCGGGCGGTGGTGGCGCACGCCTTTAATTCCAGCACTCCGGAGGCAGAGACAGGCGGATCTTTGTGAGTTCGAGGCCAGCCTGGGCTACCAAGTGAGTTCCAGGAAAAGCGCCAAAGCTACATGGAGAAACCCTGTCTCAAAAAAAAAAAAAAAAAAAAAGAGAGAGAGCATCTCTCCAGACTTCTAAGCCAGATGCCATAGGCTTCGTCTTTGTACTTAGATCTTTTCCCACTGCCTGGTTCTGACATCATCTGAATATCACATGGGTTACCATCTGGCCTCACACCAGAACCCCTACTAGATAACACTTCAGCCTTCCCAACCTCCTTCTGGACCTTCAAATAAGGGCAACCTTCAAATANGCTCTTTCTTCGCTATCAGGTGACACTTGATGTCTTGTTCATCTGTTGAAAACAATCACCCTTCCTGGCCTCTACCATGTATCTTTTCCTTATGCAGTCCTCCCACACCTACACTTCAGGGAACACGAAATATTCCTATGAAATATTCTATATATTCTGTCATCATTCACATGCCATTGCCTCTCATTGCTCCTCCTGTCACTTCNGTCATTGCCTAGAAGCATGCACAAGTTTAGNCTCCAAAGCCTTCCAAGATNTTAAGAGAGAGTTGAGTGTGATGAGGGGGAACAGGGAAGANAGGGAGAGCNGAGCAGAGGCCTCTGACGTAAGGCTTCTGGATTTTCCCAGACAAGAAGTTAGCAGAGTTGAAACAGAAGAAANATGATCAATTTTAAAGTATGGAACTAAGAATATTTATCTATGAAATTGGAAATTCCCAGTTAATTCTTGGTAAAATTAATAAAAAGAATTTTCACACTATTTG
>LZPO01035235.1:28878-49427 GCA_001675575.1 Neotoma lepida
TGTACAAGTTTGCACTCCCACCAGCAATGGAGGAGTGTTCCCCTTGTTCCACATCCTCTCCAGCATAGACTGTCATTTGTGTTTTTGATCTTAGCCAGTAAANTGAAATATTTTAAAAAGAAATAATTAAGAATATTATGCCAAAGACCGTGGTAACTAGAAAAAAAAGATGTTGGCACTGATCCTTAGGCCCAGTTGGTGCTGATCCTCAGGCCCGGCAGCAGCAGGAGTGATAGGTGACTGTGATGACATTGGANGCTGATCTGTGGCAAGGGACAGAAACTGTGAGAGAGGTGTGATCTTTGGATGGTGGCAAGTGCTTTGAAATTGCCCCATAGGTCCACACTTCCTCATTGCACAAACCTGAGGCATCATTCATTTTGAACACACTGTGGGTGCTAACATTGGGATGTGCCTGGTAGAGTCTGAGGTGACAATGGAATATTCTAATATAACCTTTATCAGGAAGTTAATTTAACAAGCCCAGCCTTTGAATTACAGTCCTGGATATCATGACATGAGAAGCTATAGAAATGAGGATATCTCTTAAGTGGTGCTAAGGGCAGTAAAGTCACACACTTGGTCTGGGAACGTTTTCAATCAAGGAGGAGAGCAGCAGGGAAGCTCTGACCTGACCTTTGAGCAAAGAAAAGCTTCCATGTTAAAGGAGGTCAAGAGAGATAAATACTTCAAAGAGAAGGTATAGGGCCATGTCAAATGCCAAGGGAGGTCAGAGAAGCCGTGAAGCAGGGTCTAGATGGGAAGGGGTTTTGTTGGTTTTCTTTTCTTGAAACAAGGCTCACTGTGTAGCCCAGTTATTGCCTCTGCTTCCTGAGCATTGGGTTTATGTATGGAGTGAGAGGTTCTTGACAGGACAAATCCCTTCCANATCTGTCATCTTGTTGTCATAATAGTAGCAGCTCCTCTTGCTCTCACAAGTATCCCTGTTGGGCTGAGTCTTAGGATTTGAAGAGAAACCCAATTTGATTGGGTTAAGGAGAAAGATNAGAGTAGAGGCAGAGACCTGCCATCTCTCCTAGGCAGTCTCCTGAGAAAACAGAAAACTGACCTTTGCCAGGGCTTCCTTCACACACGTTAGACAAGTTCTCTACCACAGACTTCTTCAAGCTTTTTACAAGGTTTCACCAAGTTATCAGGATGACCCTGAGCTTGCAATCCTCCTGCCTCAGCAGCCTGAGTAGCTGATACTGTGGATCTGTGCCATAGACCTGGGTAGCTTTGCAAAAGCATATTTACTCTTTGGCTTTGTTTCAGAAACNGTAAGATAGAAATCAAAGTAGCCATTTGTCCCACTAAGTAGCTGCTAATAAAGGGGACTGTGCCCTGTGACACTGCTGGGGACTGTGTCTGAGTGTGCAAAATCCCACGCAACCCACCCATGGGTGATTTGGCAGCCACCACCTCCACTTCCTCCTCCTCCCTCTCCTCTTCCTCCTCCTACTGCTCTTCTTCCTCTTCTTGCTTCAGAACCTTCTCAGCCACTGGGAAGGAGAGGTAGAGCTGATGCAATCAGAGGACATCTCGGTAGCTTNCTGTCTAAATTCTATTACTTAATAGATTATGTAATTTTTGTCACTCTTAGATGCAATTATGACATCTTTATGTAATGTGTAGATAAACTGAAACCTTGCATGATCCCCTACTAATATTTACTTTTAATGTTTTACATATATAAATTCTAAAATTTTTTGAGAAAAATGCAGTTCAGACAATTAGCATAAATGCTTAGGATTTTAAATCTATGCATTATATAATCTAGTTATTTAGTCCTTGCCTGTGCATGCACATGTGTGTAAAATGACTCAGCATCTTATTTTCTAGGGTGGGAAGCCAAATGACCATTTTAAACCATGGTTTANGTGCTANCATGGGCCTTTTCTTTCTCTAAGTCAAGGCATAAACACCAAGGTGTGAGGCAGAAGGAAATGGTTCTGAAGGAGAAGGTTCTCAAGGTTGAAGGAATCAGAAAAAGGTGTCACTTTAAGGGTGAGAAATTCTTCTAGTGAGGGTATTTGAGACGTAGGCACATTTTGAGAAAATCACACAAAGCATCCAAGTGATTATCTGAATAAAGAATACAGGAGGGGCTTCCCAGAGCTCTGTGCTAAGCTGGTGCTTTTCTCGGGAGAAATCAGCTCCTGATCCTTTTCCTCAGAGAGAAAAATCACCTCCTGATCCTTTTCCTCAGAGAGAAAAATCACCTCCTAATTGTTTTCCTCAGAGAAGTGGAGAGAAGCAGGGCTGGAGGCTCCTTTGAATATTGGGCTTCTCAAGGGCAGGCCACCTGTGTGCCTCAGACCTACTGGCAAAGATCCTACCGGTGAAGAGGCCAGCACTGGTAACTGATGGAACTGGCTAGAGATAAAAATTAGTGCAATTCTCTTGGGGGAGTGCCAAAAAGATATGTCACGTTCGCAACCACCTCTCCAGCATTCAGATATTTCAAATGGATTGGCACATTGCCCTATCTTTGCCCCTTGTAACATATATCCATTGCCAGACTCAGCTACCAGAAATACAATAAGCTAGTTCAATGTTTATTTTAAATAAACAACTAATAAATGTTTAGTGTAAATATATCCTATACAANATTGGGAGCATAGTTTGACTAAAAACTTCATTGTTTATCCCAAATGTGTATTTTTATTTTATCTAAGAACTCTAAGCTTCCTCTAAAATGGGGGAAATTCATTTAGTTCAACTGACATTTTTGCCCCTGTTGGTCATCAGAGTAGCAGAAGATGTTCAAAGATGGTGCACGACAGCAGGGCCTGAGGGAACTCACAGCCTGAATTCTAGCTAAGTGTAGAAAAGCAGGTAATACAATGTCTTGATGACCTTCTGGAAGAAAGTACTGTAGAGAACAGACTATCAACTTAGAGACTCAAGGGACACCCCATAAACTGTGTTTGNTGGGTGTCCTGGTTGGTTTTTGGTCAATTTGACACAAGTTGGAGTTATCTGAGAAGAGGACCCTCAGTTGAGAAAATGCCTCCATAGATTGCCTGTAGGTAAGTCTGTAGGGCAGTTTCTTGGTTAATATTGAGATGGGAGGGCCCCGCTCACTGTGGGCAATGTCACCAATGGGAAGATGATCCTGGGTTGTACAAGAAAGCAAGCTAATCAAGCCACGGGGAGCATGCCAGTAAGCGGCATTCCTCCATAGCTTCTGCTTCGGTCCTTGCGTCTATGTTCATACCTTGCTTAAGCTTCTACCTTGATTTTAATACTCTAAGTAATGGACTATGATTGAGACATGCAAGCCAAATGAACCCTTTCATCCCCCAAGTTGTTCTTAGTTATGGTTTTTATCCAACAGTAGAAAGCAAACTAAGACAGTGGTCATGCATGGGGAAAGAGAGTTGGAAGAGCCAATGAAGGGCTAGCAGGCTTCTTGGGAAAGGTAACTTTCAGAGAGTTATGGGCTTGCAAAGTGGTGAAACTGTTATGCCCAGATCTCGGGGACCCCCAAAAGACCACCACAAAGACCAAATCCAGTATGTAAAAGCAAAAAGCTTTTATTTTCAAACTGGGAGCTTGAATTCTCAGTCTGACCCAGCGGTGAGAGCACAGAGCTCAGAGCCCAGAGCCCAGGCAGGGTGGGGTTTTTATCATAGCAGAGGTTGTAGTGAGGGGATTTCCAGGGTTCAGGACCCTGATTGGCTGACATTTGTCTAGAGGTATAGGGAATGTTTGGAATGTCAGGTATTTCCTTTTAGATGCAGACCCCACTGGGTGGGGTCAGCTTATGGCTTTTCCTGGGTCCAGGTGTTGCCTGCCAGAAGCTGTGTCTGGGCCTCTAAGACTGTCATGGCAGCTGTGTGGTCAAGGTGTTTTGGGGCCCCCCAACGAGAGGAGTTCNCAGCATGAGCAGTTTATAGGCTCTATTTTGGAGTGGCAAAATGTTTTGGAATCTACAGAACTGGCTGCACAAAACTGTGAATAAATTACACCACTGAATTGTTCACTTAAAGTATGAACATTATGACTAACCTCAGACAAAAGGTGTATGCTGGGAAAATTATAAATGTGGTATATCCTAGTTTTTACTTATTGGAAGGCCAGTGTCCCTTCAAACTACATCAACTTGGCAATGTAGACTGAGAGACCACTTACATTAGAGCAGAAAATGAATAAAGTCAAATAAAGAACTTTTTATGACTTGTAAATTTTCTCTTATGAGACATGGAAGTATAACTGTATTTACTTATATGTTGAAATTGGTTTTGTTGCAAATGAAAAAGGACATGAAATCAGAATTATTCAGGAAGTGCGGAGTAGTTTATTCTCAGTGAGGTGCTCATAGCCCTCATGGATCCCTATTCAAAGGTCTCTGCTTCCCTCCCTGTGGGTGTTTGAATGAGAAGGGCTCCCTTAGTAGCCGGGAACATTTAGTACCTAGTTGTTGAATCTGCTTGGGGAAGGATTAGGAGGTGTGGGCTTGTTGGAGGAGATGTGTCACTGGGAGTGGGCTTTGAGGTTTCAAAAGCCCATGGCAGGCCCAGTCTCTCTCACTCTGCCTACAACCTGTGGATTACATGTAAGCTCTCAGTTACTGCTCCAGCACCATGCCTGCCTGCCACATTCCCCATCATGATGATCATGGACTAACTCTCTGAAACTATAAGCAAGCCTCCAGTTAAATGATTTCTTTCATAAGTTGCCTTGGTCATGGTGTCTCTTCACAGCAATAGCAAAGTAACAAAAACACTCAGCATGCTTACCCCACTCTGTAGCTCCCTCTACTCTCCAACCCCCACCAGGTGCATGCTCAATCCAGAAACTCCTGAACTAGTCCATTCCCAGTCAGGCATGGTGGGGGTTCCATCTATCTGGCTGCCAATCTCTCAGCTGCTTCCCAGGTACACACTTGCNTGTTTACTAACCTCTCTAGACTTTCCTTATTCAGTATCAATTTAGGACAACACCCCTCCACCCCAAATACACCGTACAAGGATCTGAAATAACACATGCGCTTCCATAAAAAGCATCCCCGCATTTCATGAAGTCTATGCAACCTAAGTCAAATTTAGGTTGTATCAGAATCAGCCCAGGACCTTAATAAAACACAGCTTTCAGCTCAGAAGGTCTTGTATTTCTGGAGCTTCTTGGTGATACTGATGTTGCTAATTGGGACAACAACATCACATTCTTTACATGTCTGGGGTCCAGCACTCTAAGGCCCTGTCGGATGGTCCAGTCTAAATTATATGGCCACAGTATTGGTTCTGAGTTACACTTTAGTTCCCTATTAGGACTTCAACCCTATGATCCATCTCAGCTAAATCAGGATTTACCTAGCCCTTGACAGCTCCTTATCTTTACAGATGACTTTTATGAAAAATAATAAATTTGCTTCATACTTTAACTTGAAAATCACTATAAAAAATCTTGTACCTGGATAAGCCCCATTACTAAGCAGCTATGGCACTATTGCCAGGCAGAAGCATCTCCTACATGTTTGACAAACCAAGATGACTTGACCACAGATAGAACAAATACAACCAATGGGTGGAGTCTGCTTTGGCACTTCAGATTGAGAAACCATAGCTGCAGCCAATCTAAGGATGAGTTGCCCTCAGTCAGGGCAGTGGTATGTGTATTTGTATCTATGTGTGTGTGCACTGGGGACTGAACCTAGTGAGGTGTGTGTGTGTGTGTGTGTGTGTGTGTGTGTGTGTACATGTGCACTGGGGACTGAACCTAGAGTGTTGCATATAGTAGGCAAGTTTTTTGCCACTGAGCTACAGCCCAGCCTCAGTCAACATCTTTATCTTCAACCATTTCCCATTTTTAAATTCCAAANTGCAAATTGCAAATAACTCATTAGTCAAGTGCTTCAATGAACTACAACCAACACTTGTTTCTAATGAAACAGTGTAGAGAACAGAATAAGAAAGATCCCAAGATCCTGTGTGCATGTCTGTGTGTACGTGAGTATGCATCAGTATAAAATTCAAGTAGTTTTGTGCCTCTCCACTAAAAATTCTCTGTTGTGGAACAATCTTTTTGTGCACTGTAAAGATGTGTTGCTCTCATTGGTTAATAAAGAGCTAAATGGCCAATAGCTAGGCAGGAGGAGGTTAGGTGGGAGAGCCCGACAGAGAGAACTCTGGGAAGGGTGGAGTTGCCAGCCAGATGGAGAGGGAACCAGACATACGATAGGACGGGTAAATGCCACGAGTCATGTAGCAACATGTAGATTGATAAAAATGGGTTAATTTAAGTTGTAAGAGCTAGTTAGTAGCAAGCCTAAGCTATCAGCTGAGCTTTTATAATTAATAAGAAGTCTCCATGTGGTCATTTGGGAGCTGGGTAGCAGGACAGAAAATTCTGCCTATAATGTTCTATCTGCTTATTTGTTTTGAAAGACAAACAAAACAGCCTGCTTCAACACCATTTCCCATTAGGGAAGATCATTTACCTGAAGAATCTACTGAAGTCAATGGATGGCTTCTGACTTACCCATCAGCCAGCGTATTTGGGAGCTTCTTGGAATATCAGTGCTTACGGACAATAATTTACCTGACTTCCTAGTCCAAGTTGCCATTCATTAATAGATCACAAACTGCCTCACCAGCCTGAGAAGCAAGCTAATTCTTGACTATCACTGGTAATAGGGAAATAGATAGAATATAAAAATTGACATCTGTAAATGACCTAAAAACTTCCTTTCTAGTGATTTTCTATGTCAGTCTCAAAGCNTAAGGTTGAACAAACACATAACACGGCCATATCCTCTGTTTGGACCGTCTCCCCTTGTGTATCCTACTTCCTCCACAGGGACACGCCCCCCCCCCACCACCACCAAGGAAAGCTTTGCAGACGATCTTCATCATGTTAGATCTGCTAAATGCGAAGTGCCAAGCAGTTTAGCTGTCTTGCTCCCCCTTGGTCTCTGCTGCACCTTCAGTGAGTTATTCTTTAGCAAGGCCGGCTTGAGTTTGACCCCAGTCCACCCTGAGTTTGATCCAATGGTCTGGAGAGTGGGGTAGTTTGATTGTTAACCCTGTCATTGCCATGTGTAACTGCTGACTATGTAATTTTATACATGATAAACTGGTTTCCAGAGGTAGGCCCCAAGAGATCTTCAGATTCGAATGTGTCCATGACCACTGTGTCCCATTGAACACTCACTGGTTAGGATGATATGTGCTTAGCAAGGGGGTGTAATCATGGTGCTGGAGACCATGCAGCAAAGCTTCAAGAATGGACAATCCATGGCACATCCCACGTCACCTCAGCATCTAAAGCCGCACTCATATCACCTCAGAGCTAGCTTCCCTAATGGACGAGAAAGTCTGCACAGGGAGGTGTGTGCATAAAGAGGAGAGATGCGTGGACATACAAAACTTCTTACTGAAAATGAGATTTCAATAGCTGCCGGTATTTTCCCACGTTCTCCCGCCTAAAACNGTTATCTAGTAGAAATAATAATAATTTTTTGTGTATAGATTTATTTCAAAAATTAAACTTAGTTTTTTTAAATTCTTTTAATTCTACTTCTCCATATAGCAAATAAGAATATCCTATTATAATCTGACTGTTAGTAATTATTGATGTGTCCTGAGACACCCCTCCCCCCCAATTCTTAACTGCACTTGAGAGTAAAGAGCAGAGGGAAGATTATGTAAGTCAGTGAAGCCAGTGGTTACCCAGTAAGCTCTGAGTTACCAGTCAGCTCTCAAGGCCTCAGCCCTAAAGACTTATTAACAGACCACACATTTTTTCTGCAAGTATTTTCATCTTATGGGTACCTTTTTAAAACTTTAATTTAATTTAAAATTTTAATTAAAAATAGATTTTAATACAATATATTCTAACCCAAATCCACACCCTTTCTTTCTCTCTCTCTCATTAGGATACAAACAAGCATCTAAATATGTGACAATAACCATAAAATAAAATTAGATAAAATAAAAACAAACAAACCAGAATAGGACAAAACAAACCAACATAAGAAAAAGAGCCAAAGAAAAAGTTCAAGAAACACATAGACACAGGGACACACACATTTGCACACACAGAAATTCCATAAAAGCACAAAACCAGAAACCATAGTACATTTTCAAAGGACCTGTATGGAAAAAAAAAAAAAAGGTAAAAAGCCTTAAAAGACATTATGAAACACTTTCAGTGACTGTTACCAGAGCTGGGATTCAGGTCCAGCAAGGAGACTAACTGAGACAGAGTCCAGGTTAAGAAAGTGTGGATCATTACTTATCAAGGAGAGAGCTGGTATCTGAGTCCCAGGCTCCTTCTTCCTCATCCTGCTCCCTCCCCACCCCATCCCAGCTGTGTGCAGCTTTACAGCTGGAAGGTGATGTCTGAGGATCCTGCTGCTTTGCTCAGGCTCTTCACTGTGAGCTGCTTGCTGTTGGATCTTCCCTTTATACAGACTGCTGGAGTATTTTCAACTAGAGGGTCTATGTGAGAACCAAAGTTACACTTGAAGTTTTAGTTACTATGCCTAATAGACCTATGAAACAAAAATGCCTCTGATCTGCAAGCCTCTTACCCAAGGACAGATAGTTCCTGAAATACTGGAGGCTATTGCTTATGGGAGATAACAAACCACATGTTATCACTTCCCCTAAACAAGTTTGTTTGACCCATTTGCATGGATGTGCTTGATCACATATGGGCGGGAGATTCACAGGCAGGAAATACATCAGGATGTATGCTTGCTCCTGATTGGACCTGATGGGAAATGTGGTGAATTGTGGGGTTTACCTACTTAAGCCCCTGCAAACCGTGGCTAGGGGTTATTGTCTGGAAATCCAGAGATGAACCTGGCCAGAGCCCATCCATCTGGCTAGTATTTAATTAAAGCTTGCTTCAAATTTGGCTTTAAATTGCGGTAGTGGTCTTATTCTCCACAGGTGGGATTAACATCTAACAGCCTACCACTCACAACCCATGATGGCTCTAAAATGTGTATCTAAAACACAATCACAACACGCTTTCGGTGAAAGTTTCATGTTGTTACAAANAAAACTGACTGTCTTATTAACAGAGTTAAACTATAGTAGCCAAGTTCCACTGAAGGTGGAGACTACTCCGTGGGGCAGTCTGTAACCAAAGTGAGATTTGTATGAAAGGCTGAGGTTGGAGGAAGTCTCCAGAATAACTTCCAAGCCAGAACAACAAATTACCATCCTGATTTATGAATTTAATTACATGAAATAATTTGAAAGGCATGAGTTGCTTCCCACTTACTTGCGATTACGGTTGTCACAGAAACACTACTCTGTTAGCTCACTATGCTACCCTGTTAGCTCACTATGCTAATATCATCTGAACATTTTGTTTTGAATATATTTCTCTAGGGGAGAGGAAGTTTCAGTTTAACACGTGTATTCTCTGTTGTAGACAGAGAAAAAAAATATTTGACATTGTGCCCCTGATTAAGCAATTTTGCTTCTGTTTCAAATCGCAAACACATAAATAAAAAAGAACACTTGGTCAGAAACGGAGTCCTACTGGGCTAGCGGGAGAATGATCACACAAGCATCAGGCTGCTGACTCTCCACCCAGTCTTGACCCCTCACCACAGCATTCCTTTGTAGGGAGACACTGGGATTCAGTGGAAACCAAAACATGGTCTCCTCTTGGTCTTTTTAGGGGGCAGCATTGTTGACACACTCGCTGTGTGCATCCTGGGTGGGGAGGGCTGAGGGAACAGCGGCTCAGTGTGCATGAGAACCCAGAATGGCTGAGTTACTGAGAGCACAGTTCAATATTTTTAGATGGGTGTAGTTAATATCAAGGGTACAAATTCCTCAAAAAAACAAACAAAAAGAGACTACAAATTCAGGTAAAACACAGAATTCATACCCTGTAGAGCAGGAAACAGACGGAGACGACAAAAGGTAGTGATGTAAGTCAAAGTAGANGATAGACTTAAAAGTAAAACATGAAATTCCTTAAGGACAATACAGCCGCTAAATATAGATAAATCTATTTTTATCTAAATGATTTTTTTTGTAGCACTGCAGGTCAAACTTAGAGTCTTGCAAATGCTAAACAAGTGCTCTCTCATTGAGCTGCTGGGGTGGTGGTGGTGGTGGTGGTGGTGGTGTGTGTATGTGTACATGTGTCACAGCACATGTGTGGAGGTCAGAGAACAACTTTTGGAAGTTGGTTCTCACTTTCCAGGTCTGTTTCTGCTGCTGTGCATTTTCCCAACTACTGTCCCTGCCTCCCATCAATCTGTAGGAATGCTAGGACTGCAGGCATGTCCACTGATTGGGTTATTGTTGCCACTATTATTATTATTATTATTATTATTATTATTATTATTATTATTATTTTAATGAGTGTGTGTGTATCTGTGTGTCCTCACCTACATGTGGATGTCAACTACAACTTTCAGAAATCAGTTTGGTTCTCTCCTTCTCACCATATGGAATCCTGGGATCAAACTCTAGTTGGTGCACGTGCCTGGAAAGCGAGTCATCCTGCCAGCCCAATAAACTAGATTTAAGATTTGAAAAAGCTCTACAAGGCTTTCACATGAGTGCATACACACATGTACACACACACACAGGCTTTCACATGCATGTGTATGTACACACACACACAATAAATATATATTTTTTTAATTCTCTAAAAAAAATATCTAGTGTTCTACAGGGCTGGTAGGTGGCAGGGGTCAGTGCATAAAGCACTTGCCCAGAGTGAGGGCTAGAATTTGGGTCCCCAGCACCCACACAGAAACCAGGCTAGTATGAGAGCCACCAGCAATCCCAGAGCTCAGGAGACAGAGGGTGACCTGGGCCAGCTAGTCAACTACACTAGCCAAATAGGTAGCTCTTCATTCACTATGAAACCCTGACTCTACAAGATAAAGTGGAGAACAATTAAGGAAGACATGCACCTCTGGGCTTCATGAACATGCCCTCACATCTGCACACACACACACACACACATACACACACACACACACACACACACACACACCACAAGGGCCCCACACATGCCGTGCACAAATACACACATCAGAAAAAAAGTGTTCTACAAACAATACTGAAGGAGTAGGGGGCAGAACATAGAGGCGAAACAGGTACGTGATAAAGTGTGTGTACAACATCACACGAACTGTTGCAATTTAATGCTAAGAAACCAACTCAATTAAAATGTGGGCAAAGGATTGAACAGACTCCTCAGCAAAGCTTTGCTGATGGGAAATGAGAGGATGAAAAAGTGTTCCCAATCTTAGTCATTAGAGAATTGTACAGTAGGAAAGCAAGGAGACAGCACTCTGTCAGAGCAGGTAAGAGCCAGCACATTGACAACAACCAACACGACAAGGATGGAGAGCTTCGAGAACTCTGACTGCTATATCCAGACACTAAAAAAGGTATCAAGCCATGAAAAGATGGGAAGGGAGCTTGAATGTATAAACGAAGGTGATCTGACAACCAATGCTGGTGAGGATGTGGAAAAAGAGGAAACATTTGGTGCTGGAGGAAGTAAAAACCAGTGCAAGCACTATGCAAACCAGTGTGAAGGTTCCTCATAAAACTAAAAATAGAACTATCAAGTAGCCCAACTATACTACTCTTGAGCATACCATAATAGAACATTACACAACATTACACAAACTTTTACAACTCAGTGTTAAAATAATTACAAAACTATCCCATGACCCAGATCTACTATTTATTCCTTGAGTCATCATGCCACAGAAATACTTGCTCATCCAATTTTATGACTGCACTGTTGACAAGAGACTGAAAATGAAACCAGCCTAGATGTCCACCCCCAGATGAATAGAAAATGTGGTCCACATACATAGTGGAGTTTTATGCAGCCACAAAGAAAAATAAAATAATGACATTTGCAGGAAAATGGATGCAACTGGAAATAATTTTGTTAAATGAAATAAGCCAGACTCAAGAGACACATGCTGCATGTTTTCTCTCATATGCAAAACCTAGTTTTAAAATTATATCTGTGTTCATATATATATAGGGGTCACGAAATTAGAAAAGAGATTGTGAGATGGGAGGGAGCAGTCCTTAAGGAAGTATAACATAGGAAGAGTCATGGAATACATGTGACAAAGTAGAATGGTAGACTATGAAGGAAGGGGACTAACCAGAACAAGGAAGGGGCTGGAGAGAGGGCAGTGAAGGAGGGGAAAGGATGAGAAAAAAAAGTGTAATATCACATGTATATGAGGACACTATAATGAAATGCATCACTTCATTTTCTAACCCAAAAAGTTAATAAGAGAAAAGTGAGAAAAAAAGAAAATGGTGTGGGGTCAATCTGAAAGATTCAAAGTGACACTAAGATTGGTGGCTGCCAGAAGTTCAGACGGATGGGAGGGATAAGTAGGAGGAAGATGTATATTAACAGAGTTATTTGTATTTTGAAGTGTGTGTGTGTGTGTGTGTGTGAGAGTGTGTGTGTGAGAGAGAGAGAGAGAGAGAGAGAGAGAGAGAGAGAAAGAGAGAGAAGTACATTGCCATCAGAGGCCAGAAGAAGGCATCAGATCCCCTAGAACTAGTTCCTGGTAGTTTTGAGCTGCCTAATGTGGGTGCTGGGAACTGAACTCTGACCCTCTGAAAGACAGTAAACTCTTAACCACTGAGCCATCTCTCCAGCACATGCTGTTATTAAGACAGAGAAACTCTATGGTAAGGTAATGGTAGAGATTGACATTGTACAGTAGAAATGTACAGTAGAAAAAAGTGAACCCTAGTATAAACTATGAACTTTTGATCAGTAATAATCTCTCAATATTGCCTCAGTGGTTGTAAAATAGGAACCATGCTATTTGCAAGATGTTAACTATAGGGGAAATTGTAAAGGGGGGATACACGTATCTGTGTGTTTATCAACTTTTGTGCACATGTAAAACTCCTGTAGAAAAATTAAGTCAATTAATAAAAAAGAGATGAAAAGGTTATATTCAGGATGCAGGAGCACACAGCAGATGAACTGGATCAGGCATTCTTCAAGTCAGGGAAGACGTTCAGGAGGAGGTGAGCCCTAGCCTCAGTCTGGAGGAGGAGGGGTGTTGTAGAATATTATCTTAAGATCTGTTACATTTGTTTATGATGTGGAACATTTGTTTAATGATGAAAAGATGTGTTGCATTCTTTTATGTTGCATTTGTTTAACTCTATTAAGTGGTGTTATTATGCCTGTNTAAAACACATGATTGGTCTAATAAAGAGTTGGCCAATAGTGAGGCAGAAGAAAGGATAGGTGGGACTGGCAGGCAGAGAGAATAAACAGAAGGAGAGATCTGGGAGGAAGAGAAAGAAGGAAGAAGGAGCAAGAAGAAGAGGATGCTAGAGGCCAGCCACCCGGCCACCTAGCCATCTAGCCACCCAGCCACCTGGCCACATGGCCAACTGGCCACCCGGTCACATGGCCACCCAGCCACCCAGCCACCCAGCCACACAGCCACACAGCCACACAGCTACCCAGCCACACAGCCACACAGCCACCCAGCCACCCAGCCACACAGCCAGCCACAGAGTAAGAGTGAAAGTAAGATATACAGAAGTAAGAGAAGGAAAAAGCCCAGAGGCAAATGGTAGATGGGATAATTTAAAGTTAAAAAAAGCTGGCAAGAAACAAGCCAAGCTAAGGCTGGGCATTTATAATTAAGGATAAGCCTCTATATATGATTTATTTGGGAGCCGGATGGCAGGACCCCCCCAAAAGAGCAAAAACAATCAACAACATTTTGGCATCCAATGTGGGGATAGAGTAAAAGAAAATCCAACTACATTTTGGCATCCAACATGGGGCAAAATTCCATGTAGATCCTGAGAAAGCTGGGGGAAAAAAACAAAAAAGAAAGAAAGAAAAAGAACATGGCTCCTTTAAGAGGTGCTGCTGTTCAGCAGGCAGTGATAAATGGAAATGACAAGCTAAGTAAACGGCTTCCATAGCTAGGAAGGTTTAGTGCAGTTCTCCGTCATGAACCTCCAATAGGCCATGAGCTTTAGGTCTGGCTTTCCTGAAGTGAGAAGGGAGCAGGGCCAGCCACCAAAGCTGTGTGGAGGTCCTAGCCTTACCACTTAGCAATTTTTTGCTCATGCAGACAAAAAAGGCTAAAAGATATGCAGTAAAAGAGGTCCAGATGGAAAAAATGTCTAAACAGGTTCCAGTGTGTTTTACAATGTGCATAGGCTTAAGAAAGAAAGAGACAGGGTATGGACAGTCATAGAAAGAAATAATAGTTTAAAATAATAAAATCTTTAAAGAGAGAAGTAAAATAATATAAAAGAACAAGCCATGTAGAGATGGGAAATACACAGGGAGTCTGAATCCTGTATGTTATTGTGTTGATTTTGAATTTTTTGAATGTTGATAAGCAAACAATAGCTGCTGGGAGACATGAGATTGTGAGCAGGACCATAGGATTGAGCCAATCTAGATACTTTAGGGCTACCTTACCTTTAAAATGGAAGTCAAAAAATATATTTGTCAAATGGAAGTTAAAAATGCTTTGGAGAAGAGGTTTTGCTTTTGTTTCCACAGGAAGCACGAGTCTGTGGATTCGTTCCAGGTTAATATGGATTAGATTTGATCAAGAGAGACCTCCTGAACCTTGACAGGTGATATCTATCAACAAAGATTATAGCTGGTCTTCCCAGGACTTGGTCATTATGTCAAATTTTCTCTCTGGGACCCTAAAGATACTTCATCCACAGACAGTAAGAAGCAATATAAAAAAAAAACTACACCCACATTCCCAAGAATTGGGGAGTGTTGGTGGTTTTTGGTTATTTGGTGGGTTATGGATGTTTGTCATCATTTAGAAAATATAGTATATTGATACAAATTTAAAGTTAATCTTGTTATACTGTATATATATGTTTCTACTCTTGTTTGGGGTATTGTGCTTATGCAGTTCATTTAAAGATGCAATATATAAATAAAAACGAGGTTAGTAGTAAATCTACAATAATCAAACTTGTAGTCACATTAGGTATGTTTTCTAGGTTAAATATATATGTTTAGATAGATAGATGGTCTTCAAACACTTCAAAGACCTATAGAATATGGCATTTAAAATGTTTTGTTAATATAAGGTTTTTCATGACACTGAGACACATCTGCTCCTTGCAGCACCAATTTACTTCAGAGATGGTGGGCATTGAAGAAACTCCTTTTGGAGTTTGCTTTCACTGTGCCACGCTTAGCCACTGGGCAAAGAAATTGCTCTTGCCTTTGACTGCTGACAATGTTCCATGCAGACTGGACATGCAGGACTCACAGCAAAAAGACTGTTGAACTTTGCCAAAACAAGGCAAGGCAGTCCTTCAAAATTCCTGNTTCACAGAGGAATCTGCCAGATATTCTGCAAGACATAGAGGAAAGAAACCGATGAACTTTGCCAATACAAGGCAGGACAGTCTTTCAAATTTCCTACTTCCCTGAAAAGTTTGCCAGATACTCTAGGTCTATAGGCTGAGCATAGATGTCCCAATGTTGCAGAAGAACTTTGGGTAACTGTCCAGGCAGCCAAATATCTCTGTTGTTAGATAATATTACATCCCTCTGGGTCTTTGATGGAGTTGAAAACTAGATAGTTANAGTTATAGTTACAGTTTTCCTTAGTTATGATAGAAAGTAAGTTAGCTGTAAAACTTTGGATTCACTAAGATAGGATAGATAATGCATTATTTTCTCTGAATATGCTAACTACAAATGGACAGAATATTGTAAATGTAATTCTTACTTGATTACTGTTTTTGTTATGTATAGTTTTACTATGTTAAAGTAAAAACATTTCTTTCTATTTAGATAAAAAGGGGAAATATAGAATATTATTTTAAGATGTGTTACATTTGTTTATTTGTTTTATTTATTTTTTTTAAAGCAATGTTTTTTTTCCTTTTTTTAAAAGATTTATTTATTATGTATACAGAAGACAGCGCCAGACCTCATTATAGATGGTTGTGAGCCACTGGGTTGTGGTTGCTGGGAATTGAACTCAGGACCTCTGGAAGAACAGTCAGTGCTCTTAACCTCTGAGCCATCTCTCCAGCCCCAGGAACATTTATTTTAATGATGCAAAGATGAGTTATATTCTTTTATGTTGCATTTGTTTAACTCTGTGAAACTCTTGCTTTGCCTGTCTAAAACACTTGACTGGTCTAATAAAGAGCTGAATGGCCAATAGTGAGGCAATAGAAAGGATAGGTGGGGCTGACAGACAGAATAAATAAGAGGAGGAGGAGAAGTAGCCAGAGAAGGAGCAAGAGAACAAGGAGAGGAGGATGCTAGGGGCCAGCCACACAGCCTACAGCCAGGCATGGAATAAGAAGGAAAAAAAAGATATACAGAAATAGAGAAAGGTAAAAGCCCAGAAGCAAAAGGTAGATGGGATAATTAAGAAAAGCTGGCTAGCAACAAGCGACACTAAGGCTGGGAATTCCTAAGAAAGAATAAGCCTCTGTGTGTGATTTATTTGGGAGCTGGGTGGTGGGCCCCCCAAAGAGCTAAAAGAGTTAAGAGTGAAAAAAACAACCAGCTACAGAGGAGAAAGGGAAAGAAAGTGGAGGAGAGATTGGGGGAGGAGAAGGGGGAGAAAGATAAAGTAGGAGGGAGCAGGGAGAGGAAGAAGAGGAGGGGAGGGAGAGGAAGGAGAAGAAGAGAATGGGATACTATAGGAAGACAGGATAATATACGGTAGTAGGTTGGATAATGCTTCCCAAGAATGATGAGTCTTAATTCCTAGACCTGCAGAAGTCTTCATATAAAGAAAGATCTTTGCAGATATAATAAGGCTCAGGCTCCTGACATAAGGAGATTATCCA
The DNA here is from genome assembly GCA_001675575.1 of Neotoma lepida. Classification (NCBI taxonomy): domain Eukaryota; kingdom Metazoa; phylum Chordata; class Mammalia; order Rodentia; family Cricetidae; genus Neotoma; species Neotoma lepida. The sequence goes on from LZPO01035235.1 coordinate 45,693, forward strand.
GGACCATGCAGGTGAGCACTAAACCCAGTCACAAGTATCTCACCAAAGAGAAGCAGACACAGTTAGACACACTATACTGTTATTTTTTCATTACAATAATAAAACATTTGAATTAACTTTATAAGGAAAAGATGTTTATTTGGACTTGCAGAACCAACAGTGTGTATCTGAGGGCCTGAAATTGGAGACAGTTTTCTCACTGGAAGAATCCAGAGGTGGCAGAGGATATCATTAGTCAAGAGATGAGATGCTTGCCAGTGTATGTGCTTGGTCTCTTTCCCTCTCCCTGGAAAGCTATCAGGGCTCAATCACAGGGCTCCTCCTTGATGACTTTCTTCCTAGTCCTTCTCAAAGGCCCCACCAACAATCACCAGAGTTGGCTTGTGCTGGTTAGTTTTTTGTCAACTTTACACAAGCTACAATCACTTGGGAGAGGGAACCTCTACTGAGGAAATGCCTCCATCAGATTGGCCTATAAGCAAGTCTGAGGGAACATTTTCTTAATTAATGANTGACATGGGAGGGTCCAGCCCACTGTGAATGGCATTGCCCCTGGATAGGTAGTCCTGGGTGCTATGGGATGTCTTTCTGTACTCTGTGAATATGTGTTGCTCTGATTGGTTGATAAATAAAGCTGCATTGGCCTATGGAAGGATGGAACCAGGCAGGAAAATCCAAGGGAGATAGTGGAAAGAAAAAGGGGAAGCAGGGAGATGCCATCCCACAGTCCAGGGAGCAGCATGTAATGGCACGCAGGTAAAGCCACCAAACACATGATGACATATAGATTAATAGAAATGGGCTGAGTTTAAGTGCAAGAGCTAGTCAGTAATAAGCCTGAGCTAATGGCTGAGCAGTTATAAGTTAACATAAGCCTCTATGTGTTTACTTGAGACTAAACAGCTTCAGGATGCAAGTNGGAGAGATTTGTCCCAACTGCTGGCCTGGTGGGACAGAAGAAAACTTTTGACTGCACCTAGGTTGTATAAAAAAGCAAACAGAAGCCATGCATGGAGGCACATCTCTTTAATCTCAATGCTTGGGGGAAAGTGGTGGGAGAATTTCTGTGAGTTCAAGGCCAGTCTGGTCTACATAGAGAGTTCCAGGCCAGACAATATAAGGCTAAATAATGAGACTTTGTCTCCAAAACCAAACCAAACAACAGCAGAACCAAAACCAAAAACAACAACAAAAAACAACTGAGCAAGCCATGGAGAATGAGTCAGGATGCAGCACTCCTCCATGGCCTCTGCTTCAGTTCCTGCCTCCAGGTTCCTGCTTTCAGTTCCTGCCTCCAGGTTCTTGCCTTCAGTTCCTGCCTCCAGGTTCCTGCCTTCAGTTCCTGCCTTGGTTTTCCTAGATCATGGACTGTAACCTGTAAGTCAAATAAACCTTTTTTTTCCCCCAAAAAAAGCTTTTGGTCATTTGTTGTTGTTGTTGTTGTTTGTTTGTTTGTTTGTTTTGCAGCAAAAGAACACCTAACTAAAACATGGCCTAAGTTGCCCCTATCTTACCTCTACCAGCGCATAACTTAGGAATTAAACTCCTTTGTGAGTCTAGGAGAACAAATCACATTGAAACCATATCACATACACAGAAGATGAAGGAAATTGTGAAAATGGAGATAGACTGGCATGAGACCACCCCAAACCAAGGAGTGCTGGCTACTGCCAGAAGCTGCTAGAGTGAGTGATGCCCTGCTGATACATTCATTTCTTTTGACCTAATTACACTGAAACTGACATTCTGGCTTCCAGGATGATAACAGTTAAATCCTTGTTGTTTGTAAACCACTAAGTTTGTGGTAATTTGTTGTGGAAGTCACTGAAAACTAATACAAAAAATAAGGACAGTATTGTATTCCTGCTGTATACCATAGTGCATGCCTTATGCACTGATTCATTTAATCCTCACAAATTCTTATACTGCTTACACTCTTCCTATTACTCCACATATACTTTATATTTGTTTATTTAATCCTCACAACAACAAATTAAGTAGAATTTACTTCTTCCTGAACAAAGGTCACAAATGCTAGTAAATGACAGATCCAAGGCCTGGCAGTCTGACCTCAGAATCTTTGTCTTTGGACAGAAGTGGCTTTGGTTTCTGCTGGACATGCACACGTGGCTTGATGAGCAGAGCTGTGAGCAGCAGTGCAGGACTCTGGGTAAACAGGAGGCAGATGGCAGGTCTCTAAGGTCACCTGATGCCCAGTGTGCAGCATCAGGACAACTATCCACACCCGTGTTGTTTCCTTTTGAAAATGGAAATAGAATTCTGAGTATGACATAAGCTAAATCATGACACCTGCTGTGCAGTAAGCAAACACACAGAAGACATTTCATGTGCTGTGTGATCAGGAAGGGCAGAGCAGAGCAATGCCCTCAGGAAGGACTCTGGCACTTGCCCCTCTCCCGTTTTCTTTTGCTTTTAACCTATTTGTTCCAACATAACTATACTTAAGTGACTATCCTAACATGGGTTAGTACAGTGAAATTCAATAATTCAACTTATTGGACAAAGGACACAGCTCAGCAGCTGTGCAGATCTGGTTAGCTCTGTATGATACTTCTGTCTGCATGTTCCAGGATTCAACTAGTTCCCTAAGTTTCTAGAAATGTGATGAAGAACACTTTAAAAAACATGGAATTAGATGATTTTTATACATCAAGTCTAAAATTCCATAGTTTTTAAGGAAGCATTTTTCCTGAATTAAGCAGATTACCTGATTTTACTTAAGGTATTGACTCGGGTTCTTCAAGGCGATAGGAGCATTTCCATGTTAAGCCATTAATATTTTTTTAAGTTATGTGTATTGGCGTTTTGCCTACATGTATGTTGGTGCACCATATGAGTGCCTGGTGACCATGGAACTAGAGTTACAGACAGTTGTGAGCTGTCATGTGGGTGCTGGGAATTGAACTTGGATCCTCTGGAAGAGCAGCCAGTGAATCTTGACCACTGAATCATCTCTCCAGTCCCTGAGAGTTAATCTTGATTGCATTTCAGAGAGACATGGAAAAAAATTGGTCTTGTCCTCTTCAAGTTCTAGGTGGAGAGTAAGGTACTGATGTCCACATCCAAGGTCACTGAAGAACTCCATTTCAGAGCAGCCACTAGATTTCGTATCTCCCTCAACCTCCCCTGGAAGACTTCCCTTATGGTCCATTGATGCTCTTAACTAAGACTTCTTGTCAACCAGAGTGTTGAATGATTTCAGCAAAGAAAACATGTCAGAGAACTGATAGCCTTTTGTTGTCTTACTTGTTGCTGTTCTGGCTCTACTGGCTGGGTACCCTTAGGGGCAGGAGGTGAGAAGACACAGAATCAATGACACAGATTCTGGAAGTTGCAAGCGAGCGAGCTCGTTTTATTAAACAAAGGGCTGAGTTTTTATGTGTGTGCTGTTTGGCAGGCTTTGCTTCTATGGCTATTATGGCGTTTCTTGATTTGGCCCTGGGTCTTAAGTTGACAGTTGTCATCTTGGGGGTCCAGTTTCAAGCTCCTCTGGGTCAGGATGCTACTGCACATGTCACAGCTCTTTGTTTGCTTACCTGTCTCTTATACACATCTAGATGTGTATAAGAGACAGGTTGTCATCTTGGGAGTTCAGTTTCAGGCTCCTCTGGGTCAAGGCACTACTGCACATGTCACAGCTTTTTTACTTGAGGCTTAGCCCATTCAGATAAGGCCCATGTGGGCCTTATCTGCCTTATTTCACCCTGTCTCTTA
>LZPO01035235.1:51027-74215 GCA_001675575.1 Neotoma lepida
GAAGGAAGGAAGGAAGGAAGGAAGAAAGAAAGAAAGAGAAAGAAAGAAAGAAAGAAAGAAAGAAAGAAAGAAAGAAAGAAAGAAAGAAAGAAAGAAAGAAAGAAAGAAAGAAAAAGAAAAGACAAGACAAGACAACTTAGAAAACTGATGATCATGGCCAGGCAGTGGTGGCGCACACCTTTAATCCCAGCACTCAGGAGGCAGAGGCAGGCAGATCTCTGTGAGTTCGTGGCCAGCCTGGGCTACAGAGCTATTTCTAGGACAGCCAGGGCTACACAGAGAAACCCTGTCTCAGAAAAAAAAATGTGAGAAAACTGATCGAGGCCATTACCAGCAATAGTATTCCAAACAATTATAGACCCCCAGAAGAATCTAGAAACAGACCAAAGGGCATTGTTCTACCAAGGACAGTCTCAGACAAACAGGAAGAGGTAGAGGAAGTTCACTGACTGGTTTGGGAATTAACGTAAGAGAGGGGCAGGTCAACAGTGTAGAAATTTACTCTGAAGGAAGCAATGGCTCACAGGGAGGACTAATAGTCTTCTTTTCTATTGCTTTTCATATATTTGCTGGGTGTTTNTTTTTCTTATTGAAGAAAAGTAGTACATACTCATTGTCAATTAATTTAGCAATAGAGACAGATATAAGAAGGAAAATTATTGCTTCCATGGTGATTCTCTGAGTACTTGGGAAAGTTGACATTCTTGAGGTCGTCAGCACCTTCTGCCTGGGAAAAGATGCCTGGACTCTGAAGAGACGCACCTGCGAGTATGACCAGTCAGGGAGGCAGTTTCTTCCCAGCTCCGAGTCTGCTGTGTGGGGCAAGTTCATGGTGCAACACCTTGATTGACTCTCTTGTCTTTGGAACAACAGAGTTGCTTCAAGTCCTCCAGAAGTGAGAAGAGGAATGAATGGACCAAAAGCCTTTTTCTCTTACCCCAAAGTGAAAAGGTTATGTGTTGAGCACTTGAGAATTCCAAGCTGTCCTCATTTGGTGGGAACCAAGTACACTGAGAGGATTGTCCATGAGCACGTTGTTGGAGAGACTGGAAGACCTGAGCTCAGATAAACAAACTGTCACTATTTCCAATAACTGATTCTATTATGGTAAGACCTGGGGTATTTTTCTTCCACCTTTTAGCCACTATATATTCAGTGTTGCACTTTCATCAGCAAACATCATAATTATAAATATAATAGTCTTTTGCTTGTCTTTTTAATACCAGCATGTCAAGTAATGGGTGTAATTACTGTACTTCCTTCCATATGTACTTTGTTTTTGCTATTTCTTCCCCAACTCCCCACCTCCAACCCCATTTTTTTCCCAGTTCCCACCATTACCACCCATCTCCCTTTTTAACATAACAGTTTTTAAGAGCATAAATAATTTTATATTAAAATAATTATAATTTTTCAACATTATATAATTTATTCTAACCAGTAAATATTTATAAATAATATGTTATTGATGCTTTGTCAACACATGAGTCATCACTACATGTGTAAATAAATCCACACATAATGTATATAAACACATATGCNGTTTTTGAGTGGAACTTTTATTAAATAAATTAACTTTGTATTGGGCCATTGACAAACTGCTTTCCTCAGATTTCAGCTTCAGAAACACCGTGTAATAATTGCCTATTCACAAAGAACAACAGTCCCTTTATATAAGAAAGGTTTTTGCTTGCAGCCTTGTAGGCAGAGTTCACTGCACTATTTATAGCTGTCCATACAAACTGGCCATGAAAGAATGGGATTGGGGTTAGTTTAATCAGTTCCCTGCAGAATTCAGCAATAAACTTGCAGCTGAATTNAAAATGTTACTCTATTATTTATGTGGAATGAGTCTTTCTTTCCATTTAAGGTTATATCTGTTGATCCTAATATACATTTTGCTCAAGAGTAAAACCTAAATGAAAAATACAGAATTGAAACAAAACACACGGGTAAAGTTTCTACCATATTCTGGATCCAAAGAAATTAAGACATAGATCTGTCATAATTCATGGACTGATGAAGAAGTCATATGAAAAAGATCAATTATAACAATATTTTTAATCGACCCTGAAAGGCCACTTTTGGTGGGGAAGAGGTATCAATGTCTAAGTCAAAAGCGTCAATAACTAAGTCAAAAGACATCATCTAGTAACACACCTTTCCACACCTGCTGTAATAATAAAGGAATATGTAGACAGCATATGAAGCATAGGATGAAGAAAATAGTGATAATTAAAGTTGTGCAAGTGAAGAGCCCTGTCCTCCACCTGGACTCTGAAGTTACTTTCACATCCTTCTTGAGGACCTTGAGTTCTCTGAAGCCCAAGGCACTCACCATGTCCTTCACGCAGCCTGTTCCCTCCTGATGCCCAGCAGGGACAATACTAAGAAAATTCCCTTCATCCTCCATGCCTTCACTCAGCCCTCACTTCTGAGGACAGGAGTCAAAATTCTGGATAACTTCCTGGATAACTTCCTGGATGACTTCCTGGATGACTTCCTCCTCGTCTTCAATGGTGCCAGTGTAGTCATGTCTAAGAATTCCTACCATCTCCTCCACAGGCATTTCAGCACTCCAGGCAAAACTTGGTTCTGTCTTGCCTACATGCATTTACCTCTGCCTTGCCCTCCTCACCATATAATAGCATGCTCTGTCACACATCTCTCCATGGATAAACCAAACACATTTTTCAGTATTCATGGGAACCTCTCACTGCCGAGTTCTTGACTATTGAGCGACTCTAGGAAGCAGTCCCAGTCAGGCCTTCTAGAACTTCCCGCAGTAAGAGTGGGGAGATAAATTAAAAATAAAAAAATCAGTCGGTGCTAAATTTTACAGTGTGGTAAATACTGTGTCTGAAATATTGAAAACCATATAATGAAGATACTCATTAATCTCAGCCAAAATGGAGACTGTGTTCCAGGGAAGACGAAGCCTATAGGCAAAAGGAAGATGAAAGAATGTTCTAGACAAAAGGAAGAGTATGTATCAGGTCTATGAGGACACATTCAGAGAATGAAAAGAGGAGCTAAGTAAGTTTGGTAGAGTGTTGCTGCACATCTACTGATTCTGGCCAAGAAGTCCGGGGACAGCAGCTCAGCACTGTGCCCCATTTCCAGGTGACTCACTCAGCCCTGGAGCGAACAGCTTTCATGTTCCAGTTTTCTCTTCCAAGAAGCCTAGGAACTTTTACTACACAGAAGCTCCAGGGCGACAGCCAGTCAGGATTGTGAGTACACACTGCACCTTGCACTGGCCCAATACGTCCTTTTGCAGCTCCAGAGACTGAAGTGTGGTATCAGCGAGGGTCCTGGTCACAGATTGTGACACAGTATCCCAGACAGGCTGGAGAGAGGGTCTATTTTTACTCATAGGCAAAAGGAGAGAGGAAAAATAAACAAAACACTGTTTCTAGAGCTGTGATAGATTAGCTGTCTGACAGTGACTCCTGTCAAGAATCATCACCTTTGATAAAGAAGAGCCTCTGACCTATTGTGATTCTTCAGGGAATAGTGGTCCATTGTCTAATGTACCACAGTTACCTTATCCATTCATCAGCTGATGGGCATCGAGGTTGTGTCTACCTCCTGGTTGCTGTGAACAGTGCAGCAATGAACATGGATGAGCAAGCAGAAAGATATAGAGCCCTTTTGATACAGCCTTAAGAGTGGTTTGCTGGATCTTAGGTAGATCTATTTTCAGCTTTTTGAGGCACCTCCACACTGATTTCTGTTGTGGCTGCACAAGTTTGTACTCCCACTAGCAGTGACTAAGTGTGTCCCTTTCCCAACATCTTCACCAGCATCTGCTNTCATTTGTTTTTATTGTGTTTTGTTTTTGTCTTGTCCATCCTGGGTTAGATAAGATGAATTCTCCAAGTAGTTTTAATTCACATTTCCCTGATGGCTAGCGATGTTGAACAGTTTCATATCCCATTAATCAGTTGTTGGTCTTAATGCTTTTGCTCTCAGAGTCCTGTTCAGAAAGTTCTTTGCTGTGCCTATAAGTTCCGGCCTATTCCCTACTTCCTCTACTTAGATTTAGGGTATCTGCTCTCATGCTGAGATCTTTGACCCATTTGTAGTTGAGTTTTGTTCAGTGTGATAGAAATGGATCTAGTTTTATTCTTCTACATGTAGCTATCCAGGTTGACCAGTACCATTTTTTGAAAATACTGTCTTTCTTTGGGTGTGAATTTTTGGCCTCTTAGTAAAACAAAACAAAACAAAAAACAACAAAAACTGGGTGTCTGTAGGTGTGTGGACTTATGTCCGGGTTCCCAGTCCTGTTGCATTGATCAGTGTGTCACTTTTTATGCCAATATCATGCTTTTATTCATTACAATAACTCTGGAGCACAGCCAGAATCAGGGATGGGGATTTTTCTCCAGAAGTTCTTTATTGTTCAGGATTGTTTTAGACATCTTGGGTTTTTGGTGTTTCAATATGAAGCTTAAGACTATTATTTCAGTTTCTGTGGGAAACTATGTTGGAATGTTGATGGGGATTGTGTTGAATATTCAGATTGCTTTTGGTAGGATGGCCATTTTCACAATATTAATCTACTAATCCATGAGCATAGGAGGGCTTTCCATCTCCAGGCATTCTTTAGTCATTTCCTCAATACCGTAAAGTTTTTATTATATAAATCTTTCACTTCCTTATATTAATCTGAGATTTTTTTTTAAAGCTACTCTGGATGCTATTGTTTTCCTTCTTTCTTTCTTTCCCTATGTGTTTGTTGATGGGATATAGTAAGCTACTGATTTTTGTGTGTTGATTTTGTATCCTGATATTTTGCTGAATGTATTTCTTAGCTATAGAACTTTCTTGGTAGAGTCTTTAGGTACTAAATCATAGCATCTGCACATGAAGGATACTTTGACTTCTTCCTTTACTATTTGTATCCCCTTGATCTCCTTCAATTGCCTTATTGTTCTAGCTAAGACTCCAAGCACTACATTGAACAGGGATAGAGAGCGTGGGCATCCTTGTCTTGTTCCTGATTTTAGTTGAAATGCTTTGAGTCTCTCTGGGTTTAGAATGATGTTAGCTGTGGGCTTGTTTCAAATCTACTTTATTATGCTGAGATATGATCCTCATATGTCTAGTCTCTTCAGGATTTTTATCATGAAGTCTTCTCAATTTTATGGAACTGCTTGAGTAATATTGGTGATAATTCTAGTACAAAATATGGTAGATTATGCACTGAATCCATCAGGTCCTTGGCCTTTTTTAAGTTTGGAAATTTTTAATTACTACTTCTATTTAATCGAGTGTTATGAATCTATTTAAATTATTTATTTCATCTTGATTTTACTTTGGTAGGTCATATGTATCTGAAATGTATGCATTTTTTTCTAGGTTTTCCAGTTTGGTAGAGTACAGATCTTTTTTTAAAAAAAATCTGACCTTATGATTCTTTGAATTTCCTCAGTGTCTGTTGTAATGTCTCCAATTTCATTTATAATTTTATTAAGTTGCATCATCTCTCTTTCTTTTGGTTAATTTGGCTAAATATTTGTCCATCTTGTTAATCCTTTCAAAGAACAAACTCTTCCTTTTATTGATTCTTTGTATTGTTTTTTCATTATTTTTTTCATTCATTTCATCCCTGAATTTGATTATGTCTTCTAGTCCATTCTCTCTGGGTGTTGTTTGTTCTCATTTTCCTAAGGCTTTCAGCTGGATGGGGTGGGTAATGAGGGAGGGAGAGGCTGACTCTAGAGGTCTCTAACTAGGGTTCTGGCTTGATAGGTCTTTCTATCAGCTACAACTGCTTTAGTAGCCAGATACCCATTGTCCAAACCCAAGATGAAATTATCTGTGACACAGTTAGGATACATTCATTAAATAATCACATAAGAAATGCCCTACATAGCAGCCCACTGTAGTAGCTCATGGTTAATACCATAGCCCTAAAAGGAAAGTCCCGGCATTATTTTAAGTTTACACATGAAAATGAGGCTTAAATAGTTTAAATACCATGACAACTGTATAAGCAAAGATGCTGGTAAGGAGCATCAGTAANGGCTCGGTGGCTCATTTCTTGTGTTAAAATCTGGGACCAACAAATCAGATTGGCAAGAACTCTGGTCCACCTGGTCTTAAGAACTCCAGGAGCCTCACCATCTTATAGTGTACTGCCCTCATTTGCATTGTCAAAACTGACTTGTGGGGAAGAGAAAGAGCCTGGAGAAAGCAGACCTACCACTGTTTGAAAGTTTCAGCATGAAGGGAATGTCTATCTTCTATTGATTCCACATTCCCGTTACTAAGCGATTCTGGAAAGTGTGATAGACCCCCAAAACAGGGTGCTACCTTCTCGGGAAGAGGGGCCCCAAAATCCCAGACTCCAGTCCAGTTGATGCAAACTGCAAGAGGCTTTACTTCAGGGCAAAAAGACAAACGGTTGTACAATCGGGCCTTCTTGACTCTCCCGAGCAAGAGAAGCCCCGAACTGAAACCACACACAGTTTTTAAAGACAAAAATCACAGAATTACAGTTTTCATACGGATCTATCTTTGATTGGTTCGTGTCTAGGGACTTTCCACAAAGTTTGGCTTAATTATAGGGTGGGTGCTCATTGTCATGGAGACCAGGGTTGGGACATTCCAGAGCCAAATAATCGTTATCACCTGAATGTCTTGTGACATCCTGTGACATCCTGTGGTCAAGCAATCGAGGTTCTGCCGGAGAACTTTGGGGGGGTTTATACAAGGTCACAGTGACTTTCCCCGGAACTCCTGTAATTGTCCTAGCTACAATTGAGCAATTATCTCTTTGCCAGAAACCTCTGGTTGTGGTGGAGCAGCGGCTGGACATCGTATCTTAACAGAAATCTTGACCTCCATTAAACAGTAATTTAGCAATTCTGCTCTGGCTTTAGCTTCTCGATCCTAAGGGAGGGGGTGTCAGGCCTAAAGAGTATGGGGGTTTCGGGCCTTAAGAAAGTTGGGGTCTTTCAAGTGGAGTACATGAATGTAATTCCATTACCATGGGAAAGGTAGAGAAATGACTGGACAGTCTGATACAAGTAATATTAGAAAGCTGTCCCTATGATCTAAGATATCATCAGCTCTCATCTGAGCCATTTACCTGCCCCTGTGGGTCTCCAAGCTAAATCTCAGTAGTGTGTTTCTAGTCAACATTCAAAGTAAGTCAGTATAATATAAGCCAGGCTGTGTTATTCTTCAGATCAAGTTCCTGCAGTGGCCTGCCTCCTCATCTAGAACACAAGCTGAAATCTTTACCATTGCTGAAGAGCCCCACCTGGTCCTATTTTTAACCGCTTCTAAAGCCCCTGAGGTTAAGCAAGCCATCAATCAATCACCCACAGCTTTTGTATTTGATATGACAAAAGGAGACAGCTAAAAGAACCTCAAAAAGGTATCACAGGCAGAGGAAATGGTTTACCTCTGGCCCACAAACATTTCTGGGAAGCTATGTGCTCAGCTCACACATTTGTAGATGACAACATCAGATCACAATGTGAAAAGGTCTCTACTTGTTTCAATGGCTTTCACTTTGTCTTCTCATTGTTCTCAGAGGTCACCTATTCCATGAATAAATTCTTGAATGAGTGACGTATATTTTACCATATTTTAGTGTGTTCAATAAGCATTTAGTGAGCACTTAACGCAGTATTTTCAAGGTACCATGCTAGGTTTGACACAAAGGTTACTGAGGCATTTTCCCTATATTTAAGAAGTATTAGTAGTTTGTTGAAGGTGTTACACCCGTAACTAAGAGCCAACAAAAAAGGTGCTAAGCTCTATAAAAGAGTTACAACAAAGGGCTGTGAGAAGTTCAGAGGAATGAATGATAACTCCCAGATGTAAAAATTATGTATGTGTACTTTGTGATAATTTGTCTTGATTATTGACTTGATTAGATCAGGGATCAACTAAGAGATTCGACTCTGGAGGGGTTTATGAGGACATTTCTAGGAAAAACCTCCCTAGAATGGGTGACACCTTCTGTCAGCAGCCAAGATACAAGGGAGTTATAATGGCTGTCAGCACTTTTGAAATGCTGAGAACCATAGCCAGCCATTTGGTAAACAAGGCTCAACGCCCCTACAGTTCCAATCTGACACAAGGGCCTGGAGGATTAGGTGTTCAGCAGTCTTCCCACAGAGCCCCTTTACATCCCCACTGCTTTACGACTCTCCTAGACTGCTCAGCACTTTCTTGCTAGGGTCTGACCTGGCTCAGCTTGCCAAGATAGTGGAATCCAGCTTTATCATCTCACTCTACACTATCATAAGGGTGAACTGCCTATCTGAATCAGGGAGAAGAGATGCCAATACTGTGGTTGAGACAGGCGGAAGAGCAGCAGAGGGTTACGGAATAGTTAAGGCTTTACCAGATAATCCAAACGGAGATACAGAGGTGGGAGTAACAGACAATCCACTTTTTATTCCAAGTCTCTATTGTTCTATAGTTTACTTCTAGGCTGATCACATTCCAGAGGCGTGTGCTGGGATGGTGGGGTTATTCAGTGATTCTGTCTTACTATGAGTCTGCATTTGAGATTTAAAAGCAAAGTGTGAAGTTGAAATGAAACTTGTTCAGCCATAAGAAAAGCTGTTTCATCCATGGAGATTTTGATGAAGTGACCTCTGATAGTTTGTCTTTCTACTCTAACAATCTGAATCAGTTCATCCTCATCAATCTGAATTCTCTTTCTATTTTTTGCACTTGCATCTGTGACAGTCAGCATTATCTGGAAAGGGGATGAATAGGATAAATATTGTAAAGGGGATATATTAGATTGGCCTGCATGATTCAGTGAGTCTTGGCACCCATTCTCTCTGATTCAGACATGCAGTTCACCTTTATGATAGTGTGGAGAGAAACAACAAAGCTCAATTCCACTTACCTCAGGAAGCTGAGATAGGTCAGTGGTGAATGTATAATGTGGATCTTTGACTGTTTCAACATTTATTTGTTTGTTTTTTCAAGACAGGGTTTCTCTGTGTAACTGCCCTGGCTGTCCTGGAACTCTCTTTGTAGACCAGGCTGGCCTCGAACTCAGAGATCCACCTGCCTCTGCCTCCCAAGTGCTGGGATTAAAGGTGTGCACCACCACCACCTGGATGTTTCAACATTCATAACCTGCTGGAAGCTTTAAAAATATCTCAGACTACATAATACAAAGCAGATAATGAGTTCACCCTCAGAATTCATGCGGAAGCGGTGCTCACACTCCCCAGAACTTCCATGATACTGCCAGGCAAAGATGTTTTAAGTCAGGCATAGTGATGCACGCCTGCAATTCCAGCACTGGAGGGGCTGAGGCAGGGGGATCTAGGCTATGTAGTGAGCTTCAGGCCAGCCTGCACCACAGAGTTAATAGAACAAAATGATGTTTTAAGTTACTCTCAGCTTTCAACACAATAGGCATGTCTTACTCCTTTTAGGTTAGGTGTGTGTACATTTCCACTAAGCTAATGATTAGGTAGGAAAATCATCACAATTCTCGGTCCACTCTGACTTGACAAGAAATCCTCCACTTTTTGTCTGAAGAAGCTGAATGGATTAGCATGTCAAGGGCAGTGCTTTATGCCATTATCACAACCATGGTGGTGGTGCTTAGCTTTCACTGCCAACCTGACTAGATTAGAATCTCCTAGGATATACACCTCTGGACATANCTATGAGGGTATTATCTGAAAGGCTGGACTGTGAAGTGGGTAGAATGACCCCATAGATATGAGCCCTGGGTCNGACAAAAAGAATGTAGAGAAAGCCCGATGACTGCCAGCATTCGTCTCTCTCTGGTTTGCGATTCTCTTATGTGATTCTCTTACATGTGAGCAAGCAACTCCAGGCTCCCACCGCCACAGCTGAGCGCAGCCTCTGCTGCCATAGCTTCCCTACCTGGTGGGCTACATCTCTTTAAACCATGAGCCCAAGCAAATCACTCTTCCCCTAAGTTGTTTCTGTGAAGCAATCTGCCACAAGGAGAGAAGTAATACACAATAAGTTTAGGGGGCAAAAAGTAAAGCTGTTCTTGCATTTAGGAAATGTGTGCGTTTGTTTGGGAATAACATATGTGTGTTTCAGTATCAATTCCATATACAGAAGGATTTACTATATAGTGCAGAGTGAAAACATAGGCATTGAGGCAAAATGGTAAATAGTANGTGCTATTGTTAAAAATTCAATTGCATAGATTGTAGACATTAGAAAGGGAACTGTGGGCAAGAACTGGAGAAGGCTTCGTGGAGGAGGTGAAGCCTTCAAATAAGGGTGAGATTTACGTTATTACCAAATGCAATGTGTTCTAGGTAAAGAGAACAGCATAAGCAAAGATACTGAGGCATCCCTTCCATCGTTTCTTAATCCACTCAGCAACNGTTTAATACACAGCTTACCTGGAGCTCAAAACCAGTCATTTCTGAGATGAGCTGAAGGATGAAATCATGCTCCTCACCTCCAGGGGACTGGCCTCGGGTGGAGTTCAAGCTGATAACCCAGTACCTACTGTGTAATGAGCGTTTATTGACTGTAGATCAGACAGAGTAAGGTTCATGCTCCTTTCACAATACATGGTCTGTTTACTAGCATCTTCTATCTCATTCATCTATATTATTTCATAATTCATAAGACTTTTCTCTGGCTGCTCTCACAGATCTGAGCCATCAGCAAATTAGCTGTTCACTAGGACAGCTACCAGAATCCTAGCCAAGACATGTGGGTTGATGAGTGACCTGTAGACAGAGCCACCTGAGGGCAGATTACAGGGTGATCTTGGTTCAAAACAAATACCACTTTTTCATCTGGCATCTGGGACACTAAATCCCGGGAGGAAAGAGGGACGATGACCTGCTCAGCCTCTGGCAACTGGAGCTAAGCAAGGCAAATAGAATCATACTCCCCTCTCTGCCCCATTCTGCCAATCTCAGGTTTGCGTCCGTCCGTTCTGTGTTCAGTGTCCACTGCACTTCCGTTGCGGCTGGTGCACTTCTTCCTTTGCCTAGCTGTCTGCCTTGTGTGTCGATGTCTTCATCTCTAACGGAGCACTACATATGTAGCAGCATTGGGAACAGAACTATGTGCTTCACAGTCCTGGAAGCTGGAAGATCAAGATGAAGAAAGATTTGGGAACCATCCCAAGATGGTGCTGTGGACTGCATCCCTCTGAGGGAGTACTGCAGTGATCTCACTTGGCAGAAGGTCGGGGAGCAACGACAGCAGGTTCTCTGTCAAACCCTTTCACAATCCATGCACTTGAGCCCTGTAGCCTCACTATCTTTCCAAACGGTCCACCTTCAAGCTCTGTTGTCCTGGGGGCCTGTTCTCTGCACACGGATTCGAACACACATTTAGGTCACAGCAGGTACCAACTACTCCCTACCAGTTTGACATCAAGTTATAATTAAGAGTATGGACTTAGATTGCCAGCGTGACTTTGAGGAAGGCGTATCTGGGTCTCAGTTTCAAGACTACAATGAGAGTAAGTTTAGAACCTAAATCNTTGAGTTGTCATGAGAGGATAAAAGAAAGCCAGTGGCTGTTATAGAGATCAATAAAGGAAGCGGGGTGAAGAGGATCCCCAGGAAGGAAGCTTACTAGAGTGCTGTACACAGTAAGGAGGTGTGGGGTGGAGCTCTGTGAGCATGCTAAGGAAGGATAAAGGTTGCAGGGAGGGAAAAGAAAGCAGGTCCCACTAGACAGGAAAGAATCTTCATGTAATTCAGTGACTGTTCAATTTCCACATAGCTCCACTTGGAAACAGTCAGTTTCCGCTTTCGGCTGGTTAGAACCAGTTAGCTGAAGCACAGCCTGCACTTTCAGTATTTCCTATACAAGCGCTGTCTGAAGCAAGAAAGTATCCCTTTCAGAAGATGAGATNATTTAATTCCTGCCTGGCATTTAGAATTCTGGTACCTGATATACCCTAGCAGATATTAGCTTTTAATACGTCCTATGCTCTCACACCATCTCAGGGATTTTGCTCCTGAATATTATTATTATTATTATTATTATTATTATTATTTATCTCTCTCTTCCTTTCTATCTTTCTGTCTCTCTCTCTCTTCCTCTCTCTCTCCTCTCCCTCCCCACCTCTCCTAAATAGTTCTTTTCATCATCCTAGAACTTACATATTCAAAGGCTTCTCTTTGACTTGCTAAAGGCAAAGATGGAACACAGATATATAATTATTTTGAAAAACCAGCCAGCTATCTAAAATATGAAATTCAAGCTGTATCAACATCCCCTACTATACACCATCAAAATTTCAATGTGGTAAGAAAAATCTCAGTAAAAATAGTGCAACTATAGGCATGTTTCTATGGTTTGGATGAGGCTTAGATGCAAGTACTGGAAATGTGGCCTTCAGTGTGCCAATGTGACAAGTGGTAGGACCTTTGACAGGTAGGGCTTATTAGAGGTGGTTACACCACTGAGGGTGTTACTCTCAGAGATCAATACTGGTCTCGTGTAATGAGTTCTCATGAATGGGAGCTGTCATCAAAATACGCAGTCTTCCCCTACTCACTGGCTTACTGTGTCACCACGTCATCTTTCCCTACCACGTGACCTGCACAGTGATGCTGACACCATGTAATCCGGCTCAGTAGCCTCCCAAAAAGACAAACAAGCATAGCTATCGGATCCTAGACTTTCAGCCTCTAAACATGTGTGCTAAATAAACTTCTTTCTTCATAAAGTACCCAGATTTGCCTAACTTGTTTTTTGGGTTTTTTTTTTGAGCGGGGGGAGTTTCAAGACAGGGTTTCTTTGTGTAGCCCTTTTCTAGAACTTGCTCTGTAGACCAGGCTGGCCTTGAACTCACAGAGATCCACCTGCCTCTGCCTCCCAAGTGCTGGGATTAAAAGCGTGGGCACCACCGCCCGGCTTAGAAACAGAAAACAAACTTTTACACACTCTACAATAAATCATGAGAGAATTCCTTAGTAAATGCGGTGTTTATTACAAGTATCAAGCAGAGAACTGCCTCCTCAACTATAATACAGAATTCAAGACTCACAGACAAAAAGATCAGATCAATAAGTTTGAAGATACAAAAGTCAACATTTCTGCAAGGCAAACAATACCACTAACAAATATAACCCAGAACTGTCTGCCCATGGGTACCACTGCCCACAGTGGGCTGGGCCCTCCTCTGTCAATTAGCAATCAAGAAAATGTACCACAGATACGTCCACTGGCCAGTCTGATGGAAACAGTTCCTCAGCTGAGGTTCCCTCTTCTCTGGTCTCTCTAGTTTGTGTCTGGCAAACTGGGGGAAATATACTTACAAATTAGATTGGGAACAAAAAGGTTATTTTTCCTATTAAGAAAATATGTACAAAGTGCTGAGGAAAGCCATAAATAAGAATACCAAATCTCAGAGCTGGAGAGATGGCTNAGTGGTTAAGAGCACTGACTGCTCTTCCAGAGGACTCGGGTTCAATTCCCAGTACCCACATGGCAGGTCACAGCTGTCTATAACTCCTCTTCCAGGGGATCTCATTCTCCCATACAGACATACTTGCAGGCAAAACATCTATGTCTATTAAAAAAAAAAAAAGAATGCCNAATCTATCCAGGTACAGATGATGGCACATAGCTTTAATCTCAGCACTTGGGAGTCAGAGGCAGGCAAATCTCTGAGTTCAAGTCCAGCCTGGTCTACAGAGCAAGTTCCAAGACAGCTAGGGCTACAGAGAGAAACCCTGTCTTAAACAAACAAACAAAGAAGGCCGAATTTTCAATTTTTGGCAATCCCCAGTAACAAAATAGAACTAACTCTTAAATATTAAAATATGTTCAGTCTCACTAAAAAGAATGCAAATTTAAATGATACTNTGCCTATTTCCCACTTATCAGAATAGCAAAGTCAAAAGTCTGATGATCCTGCATTGATGAGGTATTTCCATATTGCTAATGGGAATGCAATAGATATGAATTTGGTAAAGAATTGTTACCAAAATATTAACTGCCCATACCCTCTCAGCCAGTAAAATCTACTTCTAGAAACTTATTCTGAATATTACATAGGTATAGTTCCAAAATGATACAGACATAAGGTCAATTGCTTATAAATAAAACAAATAGGCATAAACATGACTTCCATCAGTAGGAATTAAATCAACATGGCACATCTATGGTTCATGTGGCTTTGTGGCGTCTTTTGGCAGTTCCCACATTATCCCATATTTTTTTCATCATTACTGTACCTGTTACAGTGTATTTGGAGCACTACAAACTATGTCTGTATCAGATGCCAACTTAGTTGATAAATGTATTTCTGATGTGTCCACCCATGAGCCATTCCTCTTGTCTTTTTGCTGTGAGCCTGCCTATTTCTTGAGACACCAAAAAAATACTAAAATTAGGCTGTACTGGTTAGTTTTTGACAAGTTGACACAAACTAAAGACACCAGGGGAAAAGAGAACCTCAGTTGAGCAATTGCTCCTCTCAGACTGGCCTGTGAGTGTGTCTGTGATGCATTTTCTTAATTGTCGATGGATGGAGGAAGGTCTAGCTTACTGTAGGCGGTGTAGGCGGTGGCACCCCTGGACAGATGACCCTGGATTATAGAAGAAAGCAAGCTGAACATGATCCTGGACTAAGCCATTAAGCAGTGTTTCTCCATGGTCTGCTTCAGTTTTTGACCCCAGATACCTGGCTTAAGTTCTTGTCCTGGCTTCCCTTGATTACGGACTATGCCGTGGAAGTATAAGTCAAATACACCCTTTTCTCTCCGAGTTGCTTTTAGCCATGATGTTTACCACAGCAACAGAGAACAAACTAGAGCACAGGCCAATCAATAAACCTACAGCAGCCTGTGAGGGTTCAAGGGAAAGACTGAATAGTATGTCTGTCACTGTTAAAAAAAAACTAGAAATGATCACGGTGAATGAGGCAAGCATGTCAAAAGCCGAGGGAGGCTGAAAGCTGGATGTGCACACCAGTTAGCCAAGGAGTGAATGTACAATGAGGCTATTGAAGGAAGTTAAAATTTATCCTGCCGTAGACACCTAAGTGGAATAAACAAATGGTTTCTATATAATGTGGAGAAAGTTGTAGTATTCAAACCATCCACGAGAATCCTGAAAGCCAACACCCAGACCGGAGTAAGACCTTAACTGTTGTCACCTCTGTGAAGCTGAGAGAGGTGAAGATATTGTAGAAGTGAGGTTGCATCAGAAGGTTGAAGAGTGAAGTTGTCTCTGTAACATGAACNTACAAGGTGAAACATCACGCATTCATGCGGAAGCTGCAGTAAACTGCCATAGGTGACTGCACTAAATCCATAGTCTTTCATGAAGACAAACAGTGTCATATTGGAAAATGATGCCTTCTGGGACTTTCCTAGCTGCTGAGAAGTCCATGCCTAACTTCAGAGATTGTTAAAAGACAGATTGGCCTTCTCCTCAATGGCTGATGTTGTTGATGACTTTAAGTTGATACCAAGGCTCATTCAGAAAATCCTAGGGCAGTATGAATCACTCTAAATCTCCTCCACCAATGCCCTGTTAGCAGAACAACGTCTGGATGGCAGCACATCTGTTCGAAACTGACTAGGTATTTTAAGCCTACTGCTGAGTCATATCCAAAGAAAAAGATGGTTACTGCACATTGATAGTAACTTGTTCAGCCATGATCTGGATACAGCTGTACCATGAGGTCAGTGCTGTTTTCATGCCTGCTAACAATCATCCGTTCTGCAGTGTATAGAGCAGGGAGTCATCTTACTATTTACTAACTGCCTTAAGACCACTTCTGCCATAGATGTGTTGAGCCACAAAATAGTGCTGGGGGAAGTAGACTGAAAAGCTTCAGGAAAGGGTTCCCAATTCTGGATGCCAGAATGTGAGTTAAGACAGGCGTCAACATTAATTACTACATTCATGAGAAGTTGGAAGAAGATGATTTCAGACTTTGAGTGGTTGAAGACTTCGATGGAGGAAGAAACAGCAGAAATAGTATGAGAATGGGAATTAGAGGTGAAGCCTGGCAACATGGCTGGATGGAAGTCAGCTGATATTAAGACTTTAGGAAGGATGACATTGCTTCTTACAGAGGAGTCAATTCTAGATAGAAAGTCTACTCAACATGGTGATGCATGTTTGGCCATTTCAACTTAAAATATTACATCATTTTAGTGAACAAAGCAATGGTGGGGAACAGAATACTGTTAAATAACATTTTAAATGAGTCTTTTGTGAAAGAAGGGACAAGTTGGTGCCACACACTTGCTTGTTACAATAAACTCGCCACATTGCCCTTGCAACTTGTAGCCACCACACTGCTTTGTTGGCAACCATAGGCATAGAGGCAAGATCCTTCATCAGCAAAGACATAATAATTTGCTGAGAGCTCAGATGCTCGCTAACATTTTTTAGGAATAAAGTATTTTAAATAAAGTATGGACTTTTTAGACATGATATTATAGCATATTTAATATGCAACAGTATTCTATAAAAATGACTGAGAAACTAAGCAAATCTCACTCACTTTATTGGGAAATTTGCATTATTGCTATGGTCTGGAACTGAACTCACAATATCTTTAAGGTATACTGTACTTTCAAAATCAGGTTCCTGACTTCTGAGCAGTTGTATTGTAAGACATGGCTGAAGAGAAAGGATTGATCAGAATACCCAGGATCAAGTGTTCACACTTATGAAGAAGGCAAAGTAAGATTTTTAAATAGTCTCTATAAATGAAGACACAGAGCCTGTCCAGGATTAAACACTTAAAACACNAATAATTTCTTTTGAAAAATTCTATCTGAAGAAACAAGACTCTCATGGTTTTTTGCACTCTGACACACTACTCAGAATTAAGAAATTCTAATGTTGGCCGATNAGATGGCTCAGTGGGTCAAGGTGCTTGGCACTGAGCCTGAGAACTTGAATTCAATCCATGGAGGAAAAGAACTGATATCCCCAAGATGTCCTCTGACCTATACAAGTGCACAGTGGCATATACTTGTGAGCACATACACCCAGAAATAAGTAAGTGTAAACAATAGCTTTAAAAGAGAGAAAGAGGCTGGAGAGCTGGCTCAGTTGTTAAACGCAATTGTTGCTCTTCCGGAGGACCTGGCTTCAATGGATTCAATCGCCAGAAGCTACATTAGGCTGCTCAAAACTTCCTGCAACTTCAGTTCCAGNGGATCAACACCCTCTCCTGGATCCCATGGACACACACATACACACAAATAAACCTTCTTTTTAGAAAAGAAATAATGATTTAACATGTTGGGAAGGACATGGTCTATAGGAGGGTCATCGTATACACCAGATGTCAGTAAGAAAAGTGANGTCCTATGTTGATGGTGGTTCTCCAGCTTAGCAATGATGAGACCTCCTCCATTTTCTGGGACAGTCTCAGCTTGTTCTACTTTTTCCTAAGCCAACTTGTACCTGCCAAATTATGTGTGAATTTTGGGTTGAAGATTATGGATCTCTTCGATCCTCAGTTGGTCTAAAGTAGTGGTTCTCAGTCTTCTTAATACTGCAATACATACCTTTAATATAGTTCCTCATGTTACGGTGACCCCCCCAACCATAAAAATATTTCATTGCTACTTCATAACTATAATTTTGCTACTGTTACGAATCATAATATAAATATCTGATATATAGGATAGCTGATATGTGACCCCCCCCCAAGGGTTGCAACCCACAGGTTGAGAACCACTGCTCAAGAGTTTGGTTTATGTCATAGGTGGACACAATATACCTACTCATCTTAAAACTGCTCACTGAGGCCCTCTCTCAGCATCAGCATCTTGCTATGGCAGGTGCTAAGGTAGGTTCTTATAGAGCTTTTCCATGGCTGAGGAGACTCAGGAAGCAGATGTGCCGGGAAAGATCACTGAATGACAGACAGACAGCTGTAANAGACATTTCGTAGCGGAGAACAGGAAGAGATCCTTGGCGATGCTGTGGAGGAAGAGGATTAGATGGAAGGGAGGAAGAGNTGTCTTTATTTTTACTGATCAGAGAAAGGAGAAAATAAGTGCAAAGCCAAGGAGATTCAAAGTAAGTGTTTTCAGTAGAGAAAAACACAAAATGGGTTCCAGCAACCGGACTGCCTTAAAAGAAAAAAAAAAAATCATGTATCTAAGNGAACACTAATGCAGGGTGAGCATGAAGTTCTGAATCCAGTGTGAGGCACCTGACAACAATACCAGTCCCTTAAGTCACACCTGTTGCACAAGCACTGCACTGAGGATGTGTGCCTACACACTCTGCATATCTTTTGAGCTGGGGCTGGGCTTCTGGAGCTCCATGAAGCCACCAATACCCTGGATCATCTTTAAGGTCACTTTTACCTATAAAGTCTATGTCAGTATTTGTTTTTGCATGTAAGATGTTTTGCATGNAATGATTGCACACACACAAAAACCCTTCTGAGCACAAGGGTAAGTCACATAGACTTCAGACATCCTTTCCTGACAATGCTTCTCCTACCACCTACTAAATGTGCCTCTGTTCTCCTTGGATAGGTCAGCAAACGCGATTTAGTAGATTGCTTTAGAACAATGTGTCNTCAGCTGTTGCTTNATGCCTGCTACCAAGCCTCCAGGAAAATTCTTAGTGCTAAGCTACTTTGAAAGCAGAAAGTCACAAAGACTGGTGGATGATAAAAACCTGGGACAAGGCCTGTTTTTATGTCTCCAGTTAAATCCCCAAGGCATACTTGGTAGTATTCTAAACACTTCCANGAAAAGAAAATATTTCTCAATCTCTTCACACACTCCAATAATCTTCTATTCCATGGGAAACAAAATATTTCCATTGTTTATATACTATNTTTTGATTGGTTAGACATAGCTTCATGTTAGATTATTGCTTATTTTGTTTTGTTTTCCTCTGATTGGCTCACCGAACTCAGCTTCACATAATCTGCACAATGGCCTCCTAATTGTGGTGCTCTGTTTAACCTACTTCTACAACAAAATAGTTTTCCTCCAAACTTTGNGTGAATGTCTCTTTTTGCTGTTCTCATTCACTGTATTTCTTTCTTTCTTCTTACAAACAGTGGGAAACATAAGCAGAGTGAGTCTTCTAATTGATAGGGACTTTCTAGATGTAGCTAGATAACAGCAAGGCCACTTACCATTACCTAGTTTTTATTTTGATTGCTGAGACAGGGTTTCTCTGTATAACCCTGACTGTCCTGGAACTTGCTCTGTGGACCAGGCTGGTCTCAAACTCAGAGGTCCACCTGCCTCTGCCTCCCAAGTGCTGGGATTAAAGGCATGTGCCACCACCACCACCTGGCTCCATCCTATAGTTTCTAAGACTCTAGAAAGGACCCTGAGTTTTAAGTCTTTTCCTCAACTGAGCTCTTATTACATTATTCTAGTTGAGAATCTGGAATCATAGGGGAATACTGAAGAGACTATTAACTCAGACACTGAAGGGTTAGCGAGTTTATCCTATTTACATGCTAACAAATGAGCCTGCCACGTATACTGACAGACTTAGAGCCTGGGACCAGAGACAATGACTTTGTTAATCAGAACACAAATACAAATGTCAGTCTGAGCAATGACTNGTGTCACAGGGTGACACAATGGACCAGATGTTACCTGGGCAAACACCATAGGAGGATTCCAAGATTAGCAAAGACTGGGTCACATAGGGCTGTGGGCCTTGTCCATCCTTCCCTCTAAGGGAAGATTTCCCCAGAGAGAGGAGNGGGTCTTACTCTCCTGGGGAGGGGCTATTTCTAAGCTTTATTATCTTTTGCTTCCATGGCCATTAGCTCTCCAAACGCCCTTGAACAGAGCATCTGAAAACTGTAGGCAGGCTGTGGAGAGCTGCTTCTGCCAGCCATTACTAGGAACAGAAAGCAAATGCCTCCCAGAGCAGTTTACCAGAAATAAACCCCAGGAGCATGAGGCCTCCCTCCTAGACCAGGCTATTTCTAGATGCACTGAAAACCTGTATGGCCTCTTCCATCCCACTACCTGTGGGAGCCATTAAGTCCCCAAACCTGGTGGGTCAGAAACGACCTGGTAAAGAGGAAGAAACCTGTAGAAAGGCTGAGTCGGGAGGTCAGAAGTNAGATAGACATTCAAAGCACTGACTGGGAGTGGTTGAGAATTCCTGAGTCTGCTCTGAGTGACTCCTTGCTTTCTTAGAGAGTATGTGTAGCCTTGTGTAGCCTTGGGCACAAGCAGGGAAGACCCATCAAGGTGCTCCTCTACTCCTTTTCCCAGAGTCTAGAAACCGCTCAGAGTCCTCAAATTATGGGTTTACAGTGTACTGATCCTGAATTACCCAGGTTATCCAATGGATCCTGAATCATCCATTTTTCCACAGATCACGCGGTCTCGTTCCGGATTCTGCAGGCAGATTGCTCCACCAGAAGAAGTGACAGTTCCCATGACTGTTACCAGTCAAGACACTCCACTGGTGAGTTTCCCTTTGTCAGTATGAAAGGACAGGTTTGAAATGAGAAAAGCTGTAATTAACAACCAGGGTGCGGACCAAAGGCTTGAAAGCCCTGAAGGGGTTAGAGCTTTGAAACTGGGTTATGCTACAATGAAATCAGCAACAAATCACCGAACGTTCCTGAAAACTGTAAACCATCTTGTCTGGGATCAGACAGCTCTGCAGCTCAGGGCCTCCCCTCATGTCCACAGCTAGGCAGGCGAACAGCCACGACAGCCTCCTCAGACTTCCATTTGCAGAGGAAAATGACTCTTCTGACTCCTAGTGATATTTTGGGAACATCAAGCTGAGTGAAACTTAGGGTCACCTAACAGGTGAGTGATACAAATTATTAAACGAACTGCACTAATCTAGGCCACAAGAGCTGTGTCAGTCAGCTAACGTCTGAAAATGAGGACACTAGGAAAGAGATACTGAGATGAAAGTGTGAGCAGCTTGCATCCCTCACTCAGAAGCCCGTGCTCTGACTTCTTAAGGGGAAGAAAGTGTAAAAGGTCTTNTATACATCTGCTACACAGGCTTGTGGCACATATACATACTGATAAGTATTCTGAATCCCCGGTCATGGGTTTCTCTGCTGGTGCAATAAGCCAAATCAAGCCGAATTAATAAGACTAGGTTTAATCTGAGCTAAGCACTTCCCGGTGATCTCAGGGGAAGGAAGAAAAATCACATGGCAGGTCTATGGACTGGCACTTAAATACCCTGTAGGCACAGTCTTGAGCAGCTCTGGGTGAGGAATGGCACTTGGCGGGATTTTTGAGGCACGGGGTTTGGAGAGGAGGAGGGGCCTGAGGCAGAGCTTTCAACAAAACACGCCTGTGGTAGGATTGTCCCTCTACTTTTAGAATGCAATATTCTGTAGATTAAATTTTAACTTCTAGGTTATTGCCTACCTCCCTCTTAGCTAAATTCGGCTTTCTGAATTATGACTAACTTGCCTCTGCAGACTGTGTTAATGACTTCAGTTGTGCCCATCTGCTTCCTAAAAGTCCATTCACAATCCTGGCAAACTCATACATAACTCTTTAAGACTCATTCCTTAGGCATGACATCATTCATGTTCAGATTTTCCCATGGGTGGGAATCTTTCACTTGAGAAAGAAATTTTTGTACAAACATTAGGGTTCTCCAAGTTGGCTTTGGTGATCATCTCAGGAGAGTTACCATAGACAGCTCAATCTAACGCAATTTTTAAAAAAATCACAAATGAGACAACATTCCATTCTGGAAAATGAGTTTCCACTAATAGAAGCTGTGTTCAGGCATCCCTAAGTATCATAAAGGAAGGAAATCCTGTCTTACAAACACAGTGGATCCAGATCTCCTGAGATTAAGCAGGGACCTGGAAGTCGAGAGAAAATGCCCCTGAAAATGCAATTTGTTTTAGTCCTGCCGTATGGGAGGTGGAATACTGAAATGACACTCTAGTGACCATCCCTCTTGAGCAATCCTCTGACCTTGGAGTGCAGATAGAACCTGAGAACATGTGTAAGATATTAATAATGTAATTAGGTTGCCTTAGACACCACAGCTGAGTTTGGTTTTATAACTGTGGTTGAAAATAATATGTAAGTATCTGAACCATGTCATAGCCCAGTATCATTGAAATCTATAGATTGTTGTGCAATGCAGTGTCACAACTTGGGTACCTATAGATTGTTGTGCAATGCAGTGTCACAACTTTTTCATCTTGCAGCTCCACCCTAACTGAAGGATTCCCCTTGTCCTTCTGCAGCCTGCAGCAGCCATCATCCTGCTTCCTGTCTTTATGAATCTGAGAGCTCTGGATAACTTGTAAAAGAGGAAGCAGTAATCATGGTTTATTGGTGTTAATTTAACCTGGTAAGCTTGGGATACTCGTTACAGAACAACAAGGAACTAACATACCCATTATACTTTGTTTTGACCAGGCCATAGGTCATTCTAATTGTTAGAGCTACTCCACTGGGCTCCGTGGCTCTTTTGTTCTTACCAAACTCAAGACTAACTGTAACATTTTCTTTCTTTTACTTACTTATTTTTTTTGGGAAAAATCTCTTACTTTATATTTATAAGTAGGTAACATGAATATATAGTTCACAATAAAATATAAGATATGTAGTCAAAATCCTCCTACCATTGTTGTTTTCCTCTACCCTTGTTCTCACCTGCCTTGCCCTGCCTCCCTTCCTTGCCCCCACTCCCCACCCCCACCCCAACCCCTGCTGTCAACATCTCCAAGTTCTTTCCTGTGCTTTTAAAATGCAAGTACATGAAGAAGACTGCTAAGACTCTCGCTACCCATTGTTCTCTTTTTAAATCATTTTAGAATGCTTAGCAGGGGCAACTGGATGCTAGGAATTAAAAATATATTTCCCTGGCTCCTTTAGGCTGAGTGCAAGTAGGTACAATATACATAGGTATATGTGATGCTAGGGTCAAACCTGGGAACCACTGACTCACACCCCATGCTCACCATATGGGCTATAAACTAAGGGGTTATGTGGTAGTTCCCAGGAGCTTCCTTTGATGCATGAACGTTGACCCTTCTCACTCTGCATCATACTGACTGGAAAGTAGATGCCTCATTATGTTCTCAAAAAGGATAGCATGTGCTCAAGCTGGAGAGCCAGTGACCTGGAGGGAAATTAACTCCTTAAGTGTGTCATGGATCATAGCTCTTGTCTCAAGCCTGGACTGTGTGTCCTAGACATTTGCAGAGAAAAATATACACCCTGTCTTTTAGAATCACTGATGCACGCTC
>LZPO01035236.1:59295-72701 GCA_001675575.1 Neotoma lepida
TTAACATTTTCTTTGACTGATGTATCTATTATAACTTCAACACCTGAAATTCTCACTTCCATCTTTTGTATTCTGTTGGTGAAGCTTTCCTCTGTAGTTCCTGTTTGAATTTCTAAACTTCCCATTTCCAGAGTTCCCTCTGTATGTATTTTCTTTATTGATTCTATTTTCCAGTTTTAGGTNTTGAACAGTTTTATTCACTTCCTTCAACTGTTTTTGTATTTTCTTGGATTTCTTTAAGGGATTCATTCATTTCCTCCAATTTTTTTTCCCCTGGATTTCATTAATGTATTTATTCATTTCTTCTCTAAGGATCTTTATCATCTTCATATTGTTGGTTTTAAGGCCTTTTTTAATATTTCAATTATGTTGCAATATTCAGGGCCTGCTGTGATAGGACAGCTGGGCTCTAGTAGGGACATATTGCCCTGGCAACTATTGATTTTATTTTTTACACTTGTGTCTAGGCATCTTGGTTTAGGATGATTATAGGTCTAGGTGCTGATTTCTGGATTTGTCTTTGTTGAGTGGATGTTTTTCCCCTTGGTTTCTGTTTTGTTTCTCGATTTTTAAAGTGTGTGATGGTTGTGTGTTGCCTGTTTTCCTGGCCTCCTCAGCTGGTGTGCTCACAGTGAATGCTTCCTGGTATTGGAGGCTGGGATAATGGGATGAGTTGGGGGAGGTTATGTTGGAAGAAAAGTTCTTTGTGATCTCTTGGGGATGGGGTCAGACAGGAAAGGGAGACCACAACAGGTTTCATGCTACAGAGCTGGAGATGAGACTGGGAATGGGTGGGTTTTAGATCTCAGGAGTAGTGGGAGAGGTGTAGGTATGCCTTTAGACTCCTTGTTGCCCTAGGAGGAGTGGCCCTTGGATTAGCAGGAGGTACCTGCAAGGGTTGGGGTCTGGAGCAAAGCAACAAATGGAGTGAGGAAGATTAGAAGGAGAAGATATGTGGGATCCACCAGTGATAGGATGGGTCATGGTGGTACAGAAAGCTGCTTAGGATGCTCNGCTGCAGAGCTGGAGATGAGAGTGACATTTTCCAACAAGTGTTATTTTTATGAAAATTGGTCATTGAGATGANATAGTACTGCTGTAGATAGGATTTTGAATTCTCCCAAAGGCATGTGTGCTGAAGGCTTGGTCCTACTGGGAACTGGTGAAACATTAAGAAAGTAAAAGAAGCTAAGCTATCGGGGTGTGCTTTGTCCTGTCTCCACCATTGCTTCCTGGTTGCCATAAGACTAGNATCTTTCTCTGGCACTGATTCCCAATTATCACAGGCTGCCTCTTCACAGGCAATAGGGGCAAGTAACCATGATGCTNTTTCTGAGACCATCAGCCAAAGCAAACGTCTAATTAAAAGTTACCAAAGCAATGAAATCCCAAAATGAGATGGTAAAGAACATAGGCTTGGTATATTTAATTATTTACTCTTTTCTTTGGAAGTAAACTCTAATTCAGTCTTCTGGAATCGCCCATGAACTTGATTGCTATTTGAAATATTTTTTTATCAAACAGAAATAGCAAATTTACAGTAAATGGCTCACAGTATGAACAAACTATTTAGGGCATTCCTGTCTGTCTCCTTTGTGCTTGCTTTGTACTGACAGGGTAATAAATTTTAAATATTTGCCTGTAGCCAGTGCAATAAATGCCAACAAACAGGAGTTCAAAGGAACACCATTTAATCATCATTTATGATTCCTGGAAGTGACTGGGTATAAAAGTTGATAAGTAATTTAATCACAATACTTTTAAAGTAATTTAATTATCATAGTTTAAGAAGGAAGAAACATCAAAGATCAANTATTGCAACACTTTTACTTTGTTCACCAAGAACTTGATGCCAGAGTTTATACTTGGAAAGTTCATAGGCATATTCTGTATCATATTTATTCTTCAGGTATAGATAATACAGATGATGACAAATTTTGGTGTGTAAATATGTTCTAGATGTACAAATGATGCTTATGTACTCTAGTGTGTCCATTAATGACCACAGATCTTGTCCAATGAATCTAAACATTTGTAATTTCAACAAGCACTCAGTGTCTGTGATATAAGTCACTTTGCTTAATATTAGGACATAGACAACTATAGAATGTAATGTTTTTCAAAACAAATCTTGTACTAAATGAGCAAAATTGCCTCCCTGTCTCTTTTGCATAGAATCACATAAAGCCCAGGCTGGCCCCAAACTTGCTATGTAGCTAAGGAAAACCTTGAACTCTATATCCTCCTGCCCCCACCTCCCACATACTAGAATTACCAGTATATGAGATGATAAGTTGGTTATATGAGCATGCTCTTTCATACAACCCAGTTTTCATATGTAATTGNCTTCTTTTCCTTGGCAGTTCCAAAGAGAAGAGAATATTGCTTTTAAAAAGAAACTGTGAAGAACATAGAACAATACTTAGGCTGTCATGAACACTTAACTGAAAAGGAGACTCACTTGGGAAATACAAGTAAAATTGTACTTTCCTGCAGAGTCTTGTTCATCGGAGCTACATAGAGCAACAGGAATCTAGTTTGCACAATGGTATCTGGGGATTCTCTTAACCCAGTTTGAAAGCTTGGCCATGACCTGCTCTGTGAGCAAATTTCTTTGTGGTTCTCAATTCTGGTATTTGAAACCAACTTGATGCTCTGTGCCTACCAACCTCCAGAGCCTCTGAATCCACCCATCTGGAGGACAGCTGAGGTCTGCAACTCTAGAAAGTTTCCAGGTGCTGCTAAAGTGTGGTGATATTTTATCTGTGTACCCCAATAAAGCTTATCTATGGATCAGAGGAATAGGACAAGTCACAGCCAACCTTACCTTACCAACCCTCAGCCTCTGGAGACATAGTTCCTGTACACCCATGCCTGTATGCCTGTCCCTGCCCTCTCACTTCCTCTCTCTGCCCAGCTATATTGTTTCTTCTTTCTGCCCAGCTCTATCACTTCCCGTCTGTCTATACAGACCTCCAGACCTCCATGGTTAGTNCTGGGATTAAAGGCATGTGCCATCATACCTAGCTGTGTTCCCATACTGGGAACTCACTGAGTTCCATTGGACTCACAGAGATCTGGATAGATCTCTGCCTCCTCAATGCTAGGATTAAAGGTATAGCATATACCACTGCCTGACTTCTATGTTTACTATNGTGGCTGGCTTTTTCCTCTGATCCTCAGATAAACTTTACTGGGATGCACAAATAAAATATTACCACATTTCCCCTTTTTGTCTAAAATAAAAAAAAATTATAACTAATATAAGCTTTACTTGGGTATACAAATAAAATATCACCACACTGATATTCCAAAGCATACACTTTGAAAACTTTGGGGGTAGATTATGCTGTGCTAATAATCTTGGTAGAGAAGTGACAGTGGAAGGTCACATGGCCTCTGTAACATCTCAGCCAATGTTTACACTTGTATTTGAGAAGTACATTCTTGACTTTCCTTTCTACCAAATATCAAGAGTGCTTCTGTTCAATAGAAGCGAAACTGGAGCCTCTTGATAGNTATTCAACGCATAGATTTTCCAAGTTCTATCTGTTGCAATGGCTGGTTATGACTCTAGCTGGAGACCACTAGAATATAGGAACTGGAGTTCAATTGCCAACACAGAAGCAGAGAGATGTGCACGTACGTTTTGATAGAGTTTAAAAAAAAGAAACTTTATAGAGAGGAAGCAATTTCCACTGTTGAAGTGATAGCTATGAGACCAGACTCAACAATATGGTTAGTAATACAGGGTAGCTGGNAATTTCTCTGGTGCTGCCAGGCTCATGGTTGAGATGAATCTCTCCCACCCACATCCTGCAACCACTTGGTCCCAAGTAAATACACAGAGGCTTATATTATTTATAAAATGTATGGCCTATGGGTCAGGCTTCTTGCTAGCTAACTCATAACATAATTCAACACCTTCCTATTAATCTATATGTTGCCAAGTAGCCGTGGCATTACCAGTCTGTGGGCATATTGTTGCTCCTTGAGTGGTGGGCTAGCATCTACCCCATTCTGCTTTCTTCTCCTCTCTCTCCAGTTCGAGTNTACTACCTAACCTTATTCTGCCTTGCCATTGGCCAAACAGCTTTATTTATCAATCAATCAGAGCAACACATATTCATAGCATACAGAAAGACATCCCACAGCACTTACCCTTTTCTGTCTAATCAAACAGGAAGGTTTTAATTTTAACATAATAAAATCACATATAATAGAACAGTTATCAAGCAAGAATTACAGTTACAATATCTAATCTATTTGCATTTGGCAAATTTAAAGAAAATATTTTATCATCTATTCTACATTTGTGAGTCTAAAGTTTCATATTTAATATATCTAATTTACCTTTTATCATGACTAAGGAAAACTATAATTATGGCCAGGTTATGTAAGAAGAAATTGTACATAGGGTGCTCCTAGAAGCAATGCTTCTTCTAGAAATAACCTAAACAGAAGACCCCAACCTTCTGGATTATGCAGAAGATGTGGCAAAGGCTAACATTGGACCAATGAATGCAGATCAACAAGAGGCATATGAGGCAACCCTTTACTGGTAGGAAATGCCTCAGGGGGTTTCTCATAGGCCCCCAAATCCAATGTGGTCCAGTCATTTCCAAGTCATTTCCAATCATTGTAGAGGAAATTCCTCCCCAGGACAATTAAATAACCCAGTGCCTAATGTAAAGAATGATACTACACTGGATGATAGAACAATTTTGATAGATTGATCAAAAACTCCAAAAAAAACCACCATAAAATGAATATTTTTGCAGACTTCCATAAATGAACAAAGACTAAAGCTTAAAGTGTGAATTGATAACATTGTCCTTGAAGGATTAGTGAGCACAGGTGAGGATGTGACGATAATTACACCAAAATCATGGCATCCAAGTTGGCCTCTTCAAGAGGTAGATGTCCAATTTCTAGGAATTGGAACCCTATCTCAGTTAAAACAAAGTTTGAGACGGGTTGAATGCATAGGGTCAGNAGGACAAAAAGGAAGGCTGAAGCCATATATGACAAATGTAGCAGCAAATCTTTGGGGCTGAGATCTGTTACAGCAATGGAATACCCAGATTAAAATTCCTCCAATCTCAGGAATGAACTATAAACCAATTCATGTTTCTGAAAATAATATTACAAGACACTATAAAAAACAGCCACCAATCATTTGGGCTGTACATAAACAGAGCACAACTGCCGCTGAACTCTCAGATGTACCAGTGGCCCTACCTTTCAAATGATTAAGGGATAAACCTGTCTGGATTGGACAATGGCCTATAACACAAGAGAAACTACAAACTTTAGAACAGCTGGTTCAGGAGCAGTTAAATGCTGAACACATTGAAGAACCTACCAGCCCTTGGAATTCTCCTGTATTTGTTATTAAAAAGAAATCTGGTAAATGGAGAATGCTGACAGATCTGAGAGCCATAAATAAAGTAATCCAGCCTATGGGCTTCTTACAGAATGGAATGCCCTTGCCCTCNCTGATACCTAAAGAAGGCCTGTTATAGTTACTGACTTAAAAGACTGTTTCTTTGCCATACCTTCTATTTTTTGTCTTTACAATATAAAAGAAATATCCATCATCAAGTAATCATAAGGCCTTGGACACCTAAATGTCTACCACATAAAGGAAGGATCTATTGGTACCAATATACTCTACAGGGTAATATCTCAATGCCTAACTTCTATATCTCTTAAACTCTAGAATAGCTGTGGTCCTGATTCAATTATAAATCAACCTGGCTTTGAAGTTGGAATGTGGATCTTTCCTTCTCTAAACCCAAGCATATTGCTAAAAGAAAAATTAGGAGATTCTGTCTCATATTGGAAGAGCCAACTGGTATGAGACAGAAAAAAACCAATAATCTAGGGGCCATTGTTGTCAAGATTCTACTTTTTTCCATGTTTGTCCTTGCTTTCTGGGAATCCCTTCTTAATCCAGCAGAAACTCAAACTTTCCATTTTGATATTAATAATGTTCAAATTTTCCACANTGAAAAATAAGTCTTTCCAATAGCAATATCTGAAGTCTCCAGAAGGCAGATTGAGCCCCCACAACAATGACTTTACTCAATCCAGAAAGATGCCATTGTACCTAAGAACATTATTCAGTGATCAGCTGAAAACTCTTCAGGACAGTTCNAAGATGAGATGGTTCATCATACTACACCTCTAGCCAGAATCTCACACAATCTTATCCACTACTCTGAGACTGGCTGCAGACTCTACAGCTAGCCCTATTGAGACCTAGTTAGCTAAACTTTCTTACAGGATCCAACAGAGATACTGTTAGCCCCTAAACAGCAGGAAGCAATTCTAAGAAAATGACACCCTTTCTCCCAAAGGTTTCATTTTTCTCAGGGTTATGGATGGATGGTTATAGGGGTGNGTGTAGAACAATAAAATTTAGACTCAGTATTCTCCTTAAGTAAAGAAAAAGGGGAATGGATAGATATAGTATATTAAGGTAGATTATTGTATCTACTAGTAAACTGATTTAGCAAACTATTAGTTTTAGATAATTTGCACTGATATGGATTNTTGTATATTGATACAAATATAAACTATTCTTATATTCCTATTTAAGGTAATTTATATATTGATACAAATATAAAACTATATTTGTTGTATTGTACACATAGTCCTACTCCTGTTAGAGATATTTTGCATATTGATACAAATTTAATATTATATTTGTCATACTATATGTATGTTCTACCTCTATTTAGGATATTTTGCATATTGATACATATTATGGATATTGTTTTCACATTGCATATTGCACTACACATTTCTACCTCTGTTTAAGATATTTTGTGTATTATCAAAATTTTGAGGTCATTGTCCTTGTATTACCATACAATCTGCTTACAGACTGCTTATCTTGTTAATGTGAAGCCTTAGTCCTTAGGTTATTTAGGTAGATAAGACTTATAGAACTATAGTCATCAATGCTTGTCATTTCTATAGTTATGTTAGTTAGGTTCTCCAGATTTACAGAAACATATGTCAGATGGATAGGTAATCTTCAAACACTTCATAGACCTAGAGCATATGGCATTTAAATGTTTTGATAACTTAGAATTCTGTTGACGTGAGACACTCTTTCTTCTGGTACCACCAATCTGATCCTGAGATAATGTTGGGCTTCTAGATATTTCCATTTGGAAGTTGTCTTCTTCTTGGCACAAAATGGCCTGCTGGGCAAAGAACTNCCCTTGCCTCAGCTACTGACAGTAGGCAGGCTGTCCTTTCTGAATGAGCAGAACACAAGGAAAAGCAACTANTGAACCTTGCTAAGACAGGGTAAGATGGTCTTTCAAAATTTCTTCTTCTGAAAATGGTTTGTCAGATATTCTAAGCCTGTAGCCAAATTGCATGCCCCAACAATGCTGAGAAACTTTAGGTGACTGTCCAGGCTGCCAGCTGTCTCTGTCTATTCTCACAAGAATTTTGGAAATTGCTTGCTTGCATTTTCCATTTTCTCAGATATTATTATTTTCCTTCTCAGGTCTCTGATGGAGTTGAAGACTAGATAGTTACAGTTACAATCTTCTTGTATCTTAGCTAGAACATATTAGCAATAGAATTAGAATCTGTTTTTGGAGAATCCAGACCCTTTTGAATCTATGGCTGTGAATACCTCTGGACTGTTACTGTTTCTTACCACCTGGGTATATTTGATGGTCCTTGTGCCTCCAGCTGTATGGCTGACAGTGNTTCTGTAACAGTTAGCTGAGTAGTTAATTAGAAATTTGAATATGATATTATAGGAACAGAGGGAAATGGACGGAGCAGAATGTGGTTGGTAGAGGCAGGAGAACATGGAGGGGAATCAGGAAGAAAAACATGGTGTTCCCAATCCAGTGGGATTGAGTNTGGTTGTGGGATAAAACCTCATTCTTCTGGAATTGGAGACAAGGAGTTGATCTTGGTGTTCTCTGAAACTTAAGAGAGCAGGGCTGTGTTTGTGTCACCACATATGAGGAGGAATTCCCCTGAGTTGGCGGTAGGGTAAAAGGCTAGGAGGAAGAGGAGAGGAGCTGCTGGCCAGTCTGGGGTCAGGTGAATGGGGGCATCAAATGAAACGGAAGTTCCTACCTTGNCTAAAATATCTCTTCCCAATAGGGGCACAGGGCAAGTTGGCATGACCAAAAATGTGTGGGTCAGAGGGATACCCCTAAAAATACAATTAAGTTGTGGGGTCTGATAAGTTAGGTAAGACTGTCCCCCTACTCCAACAATAGGGAGACAAGAAGGAGAGGTGGGTCCCCCAAACTCCCTCAGGACTGAGTAAGTGGCCCCAGTGTCCACGAGGAAGGAAATGGATTGCCCCGATACTGCAATGACTACCCAAGGCTCCCTGTGGGAGATGACAGTTGTTGGGCCAGAGCCTGGGCACCTTCAATCATCCTTGGCCAAGCCTAGAAAATTGGCTGGAGGGTGGTTTGCATTTGATGTCCCCATGCCACAAGGTGCACAGGGGCAATCAACTGACCAATGTCCCTCTTGGTGGCACTTTGGACATGGTCCTGGTGGCCCATGTGGGGCAGGTCAAGGAAGATCCCAATGGCCTTCTCAACCACATTTAAAACAAGGACCTGGGAGGCCCTCGCGTGGCTGGTTGGATGGCCTTGGCCAGCATTTGGTATTCCCGTTTACAGGCTTTCTCATCTCACCTTAAATGCCAGCACTAAAACTTCTGCCTGTGGGACCAGGGGCCCTCTCTCCAGATGCTTAAATGTGGCCCTAAAGTCAGGGAAGCACTGCAAAAAGAAATGGGTCATAAGGAGCTGTCTTCCCTCTGGACTCTCAGGATCTAGATTAGTATATTGTAAGAGGGTCTTTGTAAGTCATTCTAGAAATTGAGATGGATTNTCTTGTCTGTCCTGAACTATGTCTTTAAGCTTTTCATAGTTCACTGGTTTGAGGGCAGCCTTACGAAAACTTGCTAGAGGCAGGCAATAAACAGATCCCTAGCTAAGGAGCCACCTGGGGTGTTATAATCCCACTGTGGATTCCAACTGGGAACTGCCTCACCTCCTGGAGGATGTGCTGTCATAGTCTGGTGTACCTGTATGTATCCTAGCCTGTTCCCAGACTTATCTCTGCTCCTCAGGAAGTAGGTTGTTAGTTAGGATCATGTATATATCATGAAAGGTGAGACTATAGGATTGGGTGATATATTGGAATTGTTTAATAAAAGAAGTAGAGTTGGACGTATAAGAACCCAATTTCCTTTCTATCTGAGAGAGATCTGCCAGTAGAAAGAGACATGTACCTTAACCAGTCCATCCACCCTGGCTACCTCTCACAAAGGGAGGATGGCCGCTGGGTTGGTTTGACTAGGATGGGGTTCCTTAGCAGCTTGAGATCTTGTGACAGGAGGAGGAAAGGTGGGAGCCAGAGTTGGGTGGTTAGAACAGCCCAGTACCCGAGAGGAGGAAGGGGCTGGAGGAGCCAAAGAAACAGTTGCTGGAAGAGAAGAAGTGGGAGGTTAAAAAGGTGGGGGTTCATTACCAGGGTCTAGAGTAGTAGNGAGAGGTTTCTCGGGTTAGGGTTGCATAGCTAGGAGCATGTGGGTAGTGTAGATGACCAGCCCCCACCCTTTATAGGGTTCCTACGAGGAGGAATAAGGAATATGAGGCCTGGCCAAGAAGAAGAAAGACAGAAACACAGGATAAATACAGGAGGGCCTAGATCCTTATTCACTGGCCCAGAACTTTATTCAAAAGGCTTTTTATAACAATGCCAAGAGGAGAGGCAAAAGACTTCCACTTGGCTAGATACAGCCAGGTCTTGGCACTTGTCAAGGGTGGGCTCACTCTCATAGCATGTGTTTGAGGTTGGACTAGTCATTAATTGTCCACTGCCACAATCTCTGCACTACCCTCACTCCCTTCAAACTCCACCCTACATCACAAAGGAAGGACATCAGCTGTAGGTCAAAGATTATGTGGCTGGGTTTGGTGTCCCAATCTCTCCACTAGAAGTCTTGCCTGATCACAGGAGATGGCCAATTCAGGCTCTGTATCCCCTATTGCTAGGAATCTTAGCTGTGGTCATCCTTGTAGATTTCTGGGAGTTTCCTTTCCATCAGATTTCTATCTGACTTCAAAATGCACCCCACTTTCAGTCATCCTCCTCCATCCACCTCCCCAACTTGATGCTTTGTGTTCCCATCTCCACCTGCCCCCAGTCCACACCAGAGATATCTTCTATTTCCCCTTCCCAGGCCATCTTTGTTACCTAGCCTCTCTGGATCTGTGCACTGTAGCATGGTTATCCTTTAGTTTACAGCTAATATCTACTTATGAGTGACTATATACCATGTTCATCTTTCTCGGCCTGAGTTACCTCATTCAGAATAATTTTTTTTTTAGTTTCAATCATTTGCCTTCAAATTTCCTGATGTCATTGTTTTTAACAGCTCAGTAATACTACATTTTGTAAATGTACCACATTTTCTTTATCCATTTTTCAGTTGAGGGGCATCTAGGTTATTTCCAGGTTCTGGCTGTTAAAAATAAAACAGCTATGAACATAGTTGAGCAAGTGTCCTTGTGGTATGATTGAGCATCCTTTGGGTATGTGACCAAGAGTGGTATAGCTGGGTCTTGGGGTAAATTGAGTCCTAATTTTCTGAGAAACTGCCATATTGATTTCCAAAGTGACTGTACAAGTTTGCACATCCACCAGCAATGGAGGAGTGTTCCCCTTGCCCCACATCCTCTCCAGCATAAGCTATCATTTGTGTTTTTGATCTTAGCCATTCTGACAAATATAAGATGAAATNTCAGAGTCATTTTGATTTGCATTTCCCTGATGGCTAAGAATGTTGAACATTCCTTTAAGTGTTTCTCAGCCATTTGAGATTCCTCTGTTGAGAATTCTGTTTAGATCTGTACGCCACTTTTTAATGGATTATTTGATTTTTCAACGTCTAGTTTCTTGAGTTCTTTATATTTTGCAGGTCATCCCCCTGTTGGATATGGGGATGGGGAAGATCTTTTTCCATTCTTTAGGCTGTCATTTTGTACTATTGACAGTGTCATTTACCATACTGAAGCTTTTCAGTTTCATGGGGTTCCATTTATTAACTATCGATCTTAGTGTCTGTACTCCTGGTATTCTATTCAGGAAGTTGTTTCCTGTGCCAATGTATTCAAGGCTACTTCACATTTTCTCTTCTGTCAGGTTCACTGTACCTGAATTTATGCAACATAGTAAATTTAAAAGTTCAAGCTAAAGGCTGGAGAGATGGTTCAGGAGTTAAAAAGCATGTCTGTCTTTTGCATAGAACTAGATTTCAGTTTGCAGAACCTGAAGGTTATCCACAACTGCCTGTAACTTCAGTTTAAGAGAACCTGGCAAACTCTTTTGGTCTCTGTATAAACCTGCACTCATGTACACATACTGCAGTCTGAATATAAACACATAATTAAAAATTAAAATAAATATTAAAAGTTTGGGGCTGGTGAGATGGCTCAGAGGTTAAGAGCACTGGCTGCTCTTTCAGAGGACCCAGGTTCAATTCCCAGCACCCACATGGCAGCTCACAACTGTCTGTAACTCCAGTTCCAAGGGATCTGACACCCTCACACCAATGCACATTAAATTAAATTAGTTATTTAAAAAAACATTAAAAAGTTCAAGCTAGCCAGGCATGATGAATATCTAATCCTGGCCCCAGGAGGCTGAGGCAAGAGAGCCACAAGCTTGGGTTTTAATCCAGCCTAGTCTGCCTAGTGAGAAACCTTCCTGACAAGAAGAGAGGGGTGGATCGAGGGAGGGTGGGAGACATACAGAGGGGAACATTNAGAGAGAAGCTTTCAAGTCAGACTCTGGCTAGAGCTCAGTGGTGGGAGACAGGGTGGGAAAAGTACGTGCTGGAGGGACCCACAGTGGGAACCCACTCTGAACCACTGCTGGCTTGAAGGCCAAAGAAGCATTCCCTGAAAACAAGAGGAATAAATACATTTTGGAAAAAATCAGATTATTTGTTGTGGGGAGGACCCTGAGCGCTGACTAATACACACAGTATTAGCCAACAATTCGATGCCAGCCTGCTTTATCCTAAGCAAAGATTGTACTCCTGCTGTGCTGGACTTCTGCCCCTACTGAAATGAAAGACAATAAATCTGGGGTGGCTAAAAGTGCTGAGACTGTAGTCATTTGTTACATCAGTAATAGAAAACTTATATACAAATAATATAGCTAGAATGTTTTAGTGGTTCCAAGCATAAACACATCACATCTATTTCATCTCTCAAATATAGCATTAACCAAGAAGATGACCCACAAGACAAACGGAAATTTTTATAACATTATTCCTGATAAGATAGAGTTGAATGAGGTGACTTTGATATGTAGCCAATTCAGACTTTCTAATATTTTACTCTATAAATAAATGCATGTGTCCCGACATGAACAGAGTTGAGCAGTCACAGGCTTTCTCTGTAGTGAGAGAAGGGTAGGTTTTCCAGGTCATTGAGAGGGTCTTAGGCATCCTTCTTCACAAGCAGGTAGGTATAAGAGTGCAAGGATCCATGGAATTGAGCATAGTGTGATTCCTCCACCCCCCACCCCACACACAAGGTCAGGTAAGTCATTCATGACCACTGCTTGGAAAGGGGGATTAGAATGACTTTTCCAACTAAAAATGATTCCATGTGGAAAGAGTCTATCTTTCATAACACAGGACCTGGCACAGATTAAATTCCTTTTACAGAGTTGTTGACANTTTCAGTTTTCCCCCAGCACTATAGAATTCTGGGACACATGCCATATAGAATGGCTGCTTACTGAATGTGGCCCTCCTTCTTCTCATTGACTTCTAGGTGTCCTGAGGTTTTCATTCAGTTCCCTGCTGGGGTGTGCCTTTCACCAGCTCAGGATGCTCATTTGGCTGCCAGCTGCCTTCACCTCCTGTTTTGTTGTCCTTTGGGATTATTCTGTCGTCTTGGAAACCTGGTGCCATATCTTCTATGCTTCTGCAGAGGAATACTCGTAAAGCACACAGGGCAGTCATGATAGATAGAGCCTAGAAATAGAAACATAACAAGATTCCCATTTCCTCCCATTCTAAACACCCCCATGAAACTCAAAATCTCCCCCACTGAATTTGAGTGCTCTCAAAATTCATCCACTACTGATAACCTTTAATTTTGTGGGACAAATGAAACACAAATAAAATTTTATACCTTCAATTGTTTTTTCTAAAGCTTGTTTACATGCCCCCTGTAATTTTGTTACCACNGGTATACATCATGTGACAAACTATTGGTGGCATAATTTCATGGTTGATAGAATTAAACAAATCTATAATGCTTCTGGTGAGCATGACTTTCATGTTTTATGCCAGAAGAAATCTGATCAAGTGGGACTCC
>LZPO01035237.1:0-15123 GCA_001675575.1 Neotoma lepida
GGGAAATTCTTAGAGAAAACGTCATCAAAGATGAATAAAAACTATTTGTACAGAAAGGAAGAAAATGAACCTATGAGCAATAGGGAAGTAGACCTTTCTTTTACATGTGGAGACTTGGGAATTAGAAGTAATGCTGTGGCTATACCTGTCTCGATAAATGAATACATGGCAAATTTGAGTAGGTAGCTGTGAGTGAACCACCAATGCCCAGGAGAAACTAGATTCACTTGTACTTTAGTGTTCACCATGATGCTTTCAAGGGTTTTTATAAAACTAAATGGGTTAAAGTGCCATATGAAAATTCTATAAGCGTTGCAGATGATGAAGCTTGGGACATATTGTTTACAATACAGNAGTCTGTAAATGCCTTGATACTATGGCTTCCCCTAGATAAGAGGGAAAAGGTGCATTTCTGTGTATATTTATCTTAAATGTAAGAAAAGTCATAAAGGATATAGTGTCTCACCAGCCTTTCTTTCTCATGATATGCCAGTTGAGGCAGCACCTTACCTTACAGGTGACTATCCTAAGGCACACAATGACCTCTGTGCCTATCATCCTTATTCCTATAAAACCTGGGTTTCAAGAGAAAATAATAATTCTCTTGATCTCAGAATGTTGGCCCCTGAAGCTTCCTTTAACATAGGCTTTGGCACTTGGGGAAAGATCAGAGAAAAAAAAAAATCAGATATCCCATAGCCAATCAGATTGCAGTGTTGTACTTGTTCCTTATTCCTACTGAATCTCCTACTCACTGAGGAAAAACTGACATCAGCCAGCATCCCCTTTCTCAAGTCTCCTGTTTGTCCTTCAGGAGTGAACTGCGGAAGAGGTAAGACATAGTAGGAGCTGGCAGACAAACAAGAGGGATTTGAAATGCAAAAAAGCTGTCATTTCTCCCAAAACCCCAGCATAGGTTCAAATTCAAACATGCCATGTACGTCACTGTGCCTTTCATCCTGCGAATGTGGTGTCTAAGCATGCCTCTTCAGAGTGATCACATCNTACTGGCTTATTTCGGCCTCTGTGATAGTGAAGGACAAAAATGAGAAAAATAATAGTCCCTTTTTTTTTGTTGCTGTTAGACATAGGAGAGAAAAAATTGTACTAATCTCAATTGGCAAACACCCCAGGAGCCTACAGTTCCAATTTTCTTTTCACAGTATTAATGAAACTGGGTGTGGGAAAAGTCAAATCTTCTCCATAAATCTGAAACCATTTTCAAGGCTTGCCTCAAATTATAATAACATCCATATATAAGACACAGCACGGAGATCTGTTCCAGCGAGATTATTTTAGGGAAGTGGTTTTCTAGATGGGGCAGAGATAGAAATCTGAATGTAATTACTTTAAGTTAGATCTATGATAAAACCAGGAGACTACTAAAAGGTAGTTTTTGAAAAAAAAAATCTAATCTATACGTCTTGCCAACAGTTTTTTAAAAGGATCATCATAAGATAAATACCCACCCAATAATTCTACTTAGCAACATGATATATGTAGAACAGTCTGGGGTTTTATGATCCTATATATGCCCTTCCACTTCTGAAATATATAGCTCACATTCCAATCTTTATCATTGGTATGTTATACTATTTATTGTTGTTTCTTAAGACTGGTAATTTCTTACAGTTGTCTTTCTTAAAGCTCAAACNCTGAATTGTCATTGTCATCAGTNTATAGAGATGCCCATGCTTCATCCTTGATGTGACAGGATCATGCTTGATGTCGAAGCTATATGTTAGTGCTGTGCATTGAGGAAATAAAACCAGCCTGGAAAACTGCCTGGAAACTACAATCTTACCCTGAAAGAGAATTTTGGAAACAACATAAATATAATAAGATTACAGTGGAGGAACTGCTCATTCAAGTGGACAAAATGGTTTCATAAAAATGGCACTTTGAGTGATAAAGAGAGCATGTGATGGCATGCCACTGCCTTGGCAAACTTATTATTGGAAATATAAAGTGTCTCTGTCTATGGCCAAACAAACCCTCAGTCTAGGTTTTATGGATGGAGACCTTGAATAGCATTTCTCATCTATATCTTTTAAACTTTTTCAAGCATAAATAAAGGTCTATTATTTTATTAATTCTATTTTATTAATTCTGCTGCTGTTGTGGACAAACCCAAGGCCTCATGAATGAATGACTTATACACTCCCATTGAACCTTGCAGGCTGTCCAGTTGCATTTTGTTTTATTTATTTTTTGAGACTGTCATACATATATACAGTGATGAAGTATCCAACTGCCTTCTAAATACTTATCCTCATGCCTATAAATTAGTACAGGTTTCACCCTCATTGAAGAAGCTTCTTCTTCCATCTTATTATTTTTTATTTCTATTTTGTTTTTAATTNTATGTAGTACATGCAAGTAAGTGAAATACTTACACTTGAAATGGAGACCAAAAGAGGGTATTAAGTCCCCAG
This sequence comes from Neotoma lepida, assembly GCA_001675575.1. Classification (NCBI taxonomy): domain Eukaryota; kingdom Metazoa; phylum Chordata; class Mammalia; order Rodentia; family Cricetidae; genus Neotoma; species Neotoma lepida. The sequence continues at coordinate 2,436 of LZPO01035237.1, forward strand.
GAGCTGTAGTTACAGGTCATTGTAACACACCTGATGTAGAAACTGAACTCAGGTCTTCTAAAAGTGCAGTATATGCACTCCTAACCTCTGAGCCAACCACCACCATTTTATTTTTCAATAACAATATTTAGGGCTTAAAATGTGACTCGGTTGAGTGCTTGCTTGGCATATAGGAAGCCCCAGATTCAATCTCTAGCAACTCACAGATCAAATATGATATGCATATATATTATCCCAGCCCGTAAGATATGGACTCAGGAAGACTAGAAGTTCAATGGTAGCTCTGGCTACAAGTACATAGTTTGAGGCAAGCTTGGGAAACTTGAGACTGCCTCAAAAACAAAGAAAGAAAGAAGGAAGAGAGAGAGAGAGAGAGAGAGAGAGAGAGAGAGAAAGTTTGATTGCTGTGTTTCCAATCTTAAAAAGAGTTACCAAGATGCCAAACATTTCCCATTATAACCTAACAATTTTGGAAAATTCATTTACTTTTAAAACTCTGTCTTTTAAAATGTTAACTTTAGAACAGAATAATCTTGCAAAACAATTGTGAATTTTATGCTTTCAACTTTCATATTCTAAAGTGTAACTAGGTATAGACTTGCAAGTGGAATACACAGGCTCTGATCCAAAGCTCCATGCCTTCATGAGNCTCTCATGTTGTGTTCTATTGCCATCTACATAAGAATGCTTTGAGGTGTTTTTGTTCCAATTTTTATTTGTTCATTTTCATTATATAGCTCTTGCTGGTCTGCAACTTGCAATATAAGTCAGGCTGGTAAAGGATCCACATTTAAACCCTTTAGACAATAAAGAATATTTTAGGTCATGCTTTGAACTTGGCAGTTTGGCAATCAGTTCTGCCCTTGCTTAACACCTTGCTTAATAATACAAGACTCGAAGGAGGCAGAGCTCTGAGCAGTGCTGATTTCCCCAGTGAAGAAGGACTCACCAGGCATACTCTCACAAAGACCATCTTCATGAACCAGTCAGGAGTTGGAAAAGAGAGGGACAGGAGAGACANAGAGAAAGACATGGTAGCAGCAAACACAAACACAAATTCAAATTTTTAAAAATTGACTTAAATTTTTTTATGCAGAGTGGCAAATACAATTTTTTTTAACATGACAAAACACTGGAACAAGTCATTCGGATGTTCTGTTGCTACAATGATTCATCCCCTGGGAAGAGTAGGCTGACAGTGTGATAGAGAAATGTGTTAGCCCTCCTAACATTGGAAGGTATAAGCTCATATATAATGCCACAATATTAATATTAATCAGACTCTGAAAGACATGCGATCTAGTTCATGGATCTAGCATACAAGATTCTCTGTCAATCTACTGGACCAAAACAGACCATGTCAAAAATTTCTGGATATTTGATTAATGAGGGACACTAGAGAGAGAAGAGAAGGGAGAGGAGGAGAGTGAGAGGAGAGGGGAGAAAGGAGGAAAGAAGTAAAAGGGAAGAGAAGGAAGAAGGGAAGATTGAACAAAATTAAAAACCATCTTTTCTTTGTCAGTGCAGGAGTCTCTTTCTCATAGCTTTGACTATGTATAAGAAGTGAATATGAGAGGAAAGAGCTGACTGTGAGGTCCTGACCCTGCTCAAAAGCTTTTCATTCTTGTCAGTGCCATTAGCAGCCTCCAAATCAGTCACAGTAAATTGCCAACAAAAGTCTAAGGCCTTTGTGTTACTATCAAAATGGATATACCCTCTTTCCTCATATGTAGATGTAGCATTTTACACTCTGTGAGGTAATGACGTGATTCTACATGTTTTTTCTGTAAGTGGAGGAAGTGGCAAGTGCATGGAGAAATTTGGGCAATATAATAATGTATTGGTATTGTGTTTTCTTCCATCCACATAGTTCATGATTTTTGTTTTTAATTTTATGAGTCAAGATAAGTGGCTTACATACTTTAGAGATTCACCTACCCATTTTTTCCCCCTTTGCTGGTCATGTAGCCTTGAAGTGAAATATCTATGACCACTGAAGTTTAAAACATTTCCATTTCTGATTGTACCTCACCTCTCCTATTTCTTGGCTCCTTTAGTGACCACCTTGAGTGCCATGGAGTTTACCAATGACACAGAGCTTCTGTGTGTCCCGAGGCCCAGTGGGATGCACTGGCTCTAACACTGCGGTTATCCGACCATCAGTGTCAGGTTTTGACCATTCTAGACGTAAAGCTCATTTGCATATCATTCTTCCTCCTTTAGTCTTTTTCATTTGTTTTTTAAAAGATATTTCCATCACATTCTGTGACAAAGAAAAGGAAAATGTATGAAAGTGAACTTTGGTTTATTCATACATCTTTTACAGCAGTTCAGAAAAAGTATGTTGCTATCATTATAATTACTAGAAATTTGTATTTTATATTTATTATGAAGTGTGAAAAATGTAAAATTCTCCAAGCCATGAAATATTTGGATTAATTATACAGTTCTCTGATTAAAATCCTTTTCTTTTATTGTTTGTCATAAGTAGTTAAAATATGACTGCCTTCTACTTTATATATTTTTGGAATACATTATATAAGAGGACATTTAGCCTTAGTATCATTTATACATTTTCTACATTCAAATTAATAGGAAATTTCCTGAGATTTTTTTCCAGTGAGCATGAAAAAAGCATTAGTGACCATATTTTTAATTCATATATATATTTAAAGTTATGTAACTTGTTATTGAACATCTATCTGGGAGAGATGTCTCATTAACATATAAACAAACACCTTTGACCTTACAACAAAAGTTAAGGGAAATATCACTTAGCCTTCAGATTTGAAACATAAATAGATGTAATTATTGTTTAATCAAGTAGATGTGAAAACAGCTGTATAGTCTGAGCAGATATATAACAATACCTATGTTAGTGACTGTTAAAAGTTAATGCAAGGGGAATGATAAGATGTTTTTTCATTGGGTTTTGATTTTAGTTTTCTGGAGAATGTTTTATATGTTATTTAAAAATATGATATTTAGAATCTCTTTAAGTGGGTTAGGCAGAGATATTTTTAGCTCTCATGTGACTTAGGCATTTTGGCTGGTGTTGCAGAAGAGGAAAGTACACTTCTTAAATGGGAGATGCTTATCAAAAGCTTACAGAGCAAAATCCAGAGTTTGTCTTTGTCTTTGTGGTCTCCTTCTAGAGCAAGCACATCTTTGTTTTGAGATCTACATGCACAGTTGTTTTAAAAACTATATCAGATATATTCAAGAAAAAATGAGATTAATAGTCTAGTATTAAAATATTTAACACCAGTTCCTAATTGTGCATACACACAAGCATGCATTGTTACCATAGTGAATTTAAACCTTGAATTCCATTAGAGCCCCCAAGCTGTAATATCATAAACTAAATGATTAGGATATCTAGCTCATTATCCCTTCATTTCCATCTGAAAAAGTGAGGTTATTGTGAAAATGGATTTCAGCATTCTATCATCAGGTACAGAAAAAAAAACGATTTAGGTAACATTTAAATACAGTCGCCTTTCAGCTCTCCAGACACCCTGATAAAAGAACGTTGTGCCAAAGGCACACACAAAAAGTTGTCATTTCGGGAAAGTTAGCAGCTGAGCTAATTGGCACACGTTGGCAAAGATGACTGTATTTTAACAGGAAGTGCTGCCTTTGGTTTGCCTGGTGCCGACAGGGTTACTGCAGCAGGCTTTTGAGAGGAAATTAATTCCCTGTAATCAAACACTGTGGATTATAGTCTTTGTTCCTCTCCACCTTGGCCACAGAAACAACACCAAGGCTTTTTAGACAGCATTACAAGAACTTTTGTAAAACAAGCAGTGACATAATCAGCACCAAAGGGTTTTGCCTGCTGCATACTGTAGATGCAGAATGTAGCTCCTCACTGCTTTGAGACTGAGAACCAAGGCTTTGTAAGCAACTATGTGGATGAAGATTCATTTGATGAAGGAAAAGAAACTAACAGCCAAAAACCTATATTTATGCAAAAGAAATCTTAGTGATGTTTGAAAATGGGATTTCTCTTTTTAAATTTTTTTTGTTACATTTTACGTGTGTGTGTGTGTGTGTGTGTGTGTGTGTGTGTGTGTATAAGCTCATATATGTGACAGTGAGTTTATGGTGGTCAGAGGACAACTTGCAAGAGTGAGTTGTCTCCTTCTATCACATGTGGTCTGGGGATTGAACTCAGGCTATCAGAAATATGTCTCTATCTGCTAAGAAACCTTGCCCACATTTAAAGTGGGTTTTCAAAGCAGTGTAGGGCTATGTGCTTTGGTAAATGTTTCCAAATAATTAACAGATACCTTTGTAGAAACATGCACAGTCAAATATGGATGTATGTAAATACATTCGATACAGTTATGGAATCTTGAAATGGCTTTAAAAGTAGACTACTTCTGGAAGTTGTGACATTCTTAACCCACTATAACAGAAAAGTCATCTATTTTTCCCCTGTAGGATAAGGTCAACAATGGTGGAGAGTCAAAGAAAGAAAACAAAATCTAAAAAGCTATAGAGAAAATGGTCCAGGTTCAAGGTGGTTTTTTTATGTTTGTTGTTGTTTTGTTTTGTTTTGTTTTGCCCTCATTTCCAGTCTTTGAAGGTAGAGAGCAAAAAGCTTTCACTGTTTTCACAGCCTTGCCTACCGTGCATCACAGGAGTTTTCTTTGTGTTCTGTGGACAACCTCAATGTCCACCTAGACCTGGAGAAGATATTGGACATCCTTTAGTCCATTCTTGTGCCCAAGGGAGGACTTTGCCTCTACTTAGGGAAGTCTGGGTGAGGGTTTTGTAGCTGTCACACCAGGAAAATATTCTCTTATTGTCTCTTTTATTACCATTTATTACATTATGAATTTTGTCTCAAAACCAATCTAGAATATATTTTAAATGGAGAAAGAGTACATTCCTGCATTCCTCTCCAAAGGTCCTAAGTGCGAGTTTATTTATTACAGGCATGCACCACCATGCACAAGTAAGGTTTAGCCCACTGCCAATGTATACGTAAATGTATACTAATTAGACCAATGAATTTCCAACACAAAAGGAAGAGTTGTGTTTTCATTTACAAAATTATACTTCCTAATGCAGGTAATGAAGGCTTGAGAGAGGCTCCATGCTTAAGAGCATGTACTGTTTTTGTAAAGGATNTGAGTTTGGTTCCTAGCACTCTAGTCAGATGATTCACACAGCTCCTTGTATATCCAGCTCCATGAAAGCCAGTGTTTCTGGCTTCTACAGTCACCAGCACTCACTTGTGCTTATCCACACACAGATAAACACACATATAATTAAAAATAAATTTCAAGAAGCATACAGTTGAACTATTCCAAGTGTCTGGATTATTTTGTTGTTTGGTACTGTGTACATCACAAGGTGGAATGAATTCTAAAGACATTCCTTGTCTAGCTGTCCTGATCAGTCAGCAGTTAGCTCCAAGTATCCGGAAGCTCCATCAATTTTCTTCTCAAGATGATTTCCTCCAACATGACAGCAGGGAGCTATTCTGAATGTGTCTGACTTGTTGGGTTTATGGTGTCTCACCTAATGTGAAGGTGGTCCTGTAAATCTCACTGGAGCTGTGGTATCAGTGAAATTCATCTGCCAGAAGAATGGAAGGATAAATGGCAGTAACCGGCTCCCTTTGAACTAGGATTGAGTCCCTACCTTATAGTGGCCTTGAGCAGGAGAGCACTTTATTTAGTGATGTAACACTTTCCCCAGAGCAGCTGGTACTTAAGCATGTTTGCTGACATCCAGGAAACTCAATAATCACTTTGTTCTCATCCTGTTTCCTACAGCCAACCCCACCCGAGTGGGCGGCCGCGAACCATACCCAGGCTCTGCAGAGGTGATCCGGGAATCGAGTAGTACCACTGGTATGGTGGTGGGCATCGTCGCCGCTGCCGCTCTGTGCATCCTCATCCTCCTCTACGCCATGTACAAGTACAGAAACCGGGATGAAGGGTCATACCACGTGGATGAGAGCCGAAACTACATCAGTAACTCAGCACAGTCCAATGGGGCTGTGGTCAAGGAGAAACAGCCCAGCAGCGCCAAAAGCGCCAACAAAAACAAGAAAAACAAGGATAAAGAGTATTATGTCTGATCCCAAGATTCGAAAAAGACACTTGTATAGAAATAGTCTTCATTTTATCTGAGACATAATATAAACTTATTTACTTTCCTTTTTATGAAGCACACACAAAAGAAGACAGGGAATGCAATCAGGAGGGAAAACTCTTTTTAAAAAAACAAACAAACAAGCAAACAAGTATCTCATGCTCTTGTTTCTCAAAAAACAAAAACAAAAAAAGTGAAAGAGAGAAGAAAGGAAGGAAAAAAATTCTAAAACAAAACAAAACAAAACAAAACAAAAAACAAAAAACAGGGGCCAATAAATTCCCTAACATCCGCAGTGTTTTCATTTACTCTGCCTGTCTTTATGTTGCTGGAGCATTCTAAAAGACGGTGAGGACCGCACGCATTCATAAAGCAAAGGAGTATTACATCGAGGCACAACACAAAACCAACACAAACACAACACACACAAAGAAGCTACCTATGATCCTGGATTCAGCCAAAGTGCTAGCGCTGTCCTGAGAAGCCGGTGGGTCGGAGTGCCAGAGGAGAACGTCCGTTGGTGGGACCATCTGCAGATCATGAGGGGTTGGCCAGCTGGTGCAATCGGAGCAGGCTTTGGAAGTTGCGTTTGAGACAAAGTGCTGGCTTTTTTGAAGACTTGTGTAGGAACGCATTCAAAAAGCCCCTTTCTGTTTGTGAGAGAATAATAAAATAAAAGTATGGAGGCCTTATTTTCAAAAAAATGGGAAATATAAGGCACATTTTCACACTAAAATTTCAAAACAAAAACAAGAGGGCATAGATGCAATCATTGGGAAATTTTCATGCACGCTTACTATGTTATTACATATGTTTATATAAAACCCATCTCTGTGTGCTTTCTGGACTGTGATAAGTGACGTTTTATAGCCTGTTGTATAGAAAATGCAAACTATATCTCTGCTCTTCAGCCATTTTTGGTAAATTCAATGTTATAAGTGTTGCTAAGTATAGGGAGTTTTATGACATCAGAGCAACAATTATTTCAGACAGATTTTTTTGCCACCATTATAAATTGCCACAATTACTTACTTTTTTAAACGAAAATTACAGTGTAGTGTTTATTCTAAGAAAGATATGTATGAATGTATATAAAGAGACTCAGCTACTTCTTTTCTTACATGTATAGCCTTCATTCTGTTGCATTATTAAGTTTTAGTATTTGTATGAAAGGTGTGAATTAGAAGGTAAAATATATACCTAAGTATCATATAATCCTTTCTCTCCCCCAAATACTCATATTTCTATATACGTTTAACATTCACAATTACACACACATACACACACACACATATACACACACACACATTCAGGTAGCCATCAGATATGATGGAACACCAAAACACACAAATACTGACTAATTGAAAAGTGCAAAGGAAGACAGTTGTGCCAAGGTATTATGACAAATGAGTGATTTGCTTCATTGAGATCCTGATTCTAGGAAACCTCAAGTTCTTAGTCCATAGTAAAATGGAACATTTTTTTCATGAAATAGAATATCACCATATACGGCTGCATAAATATGCATCACTCTACAGGCAGGTTACGAAAGNAACGTTGGTGAATTCTGGCTGCTGCAATGGAAAACTTTGTTTCCCATAAAATTATATATATATATTCTCTGAACATGATGTGCGTGATCAAGCTTTATGGAAAGTAAGCATTTTCTCAACTAAAAAAGTATTCTCGGTGATTTTTGATTCTGTGTTACTACCCATTAAAATCAACCTCTATTTGTTGACTATTGACTAAATTTTAACTTTTCTCATTTTACATCGTCATTAAGCATAGTTTTAGTTTAACACACATTGTGTAGTAGTGAAATATAGGTTATACACTTGTTTTGCACATTGTTTCAATGATGTTCATAGCAATAAATTATCAATGTGAGAAGATAATTCTGAGGCTGCAGGGTGCATTCTGCAAAAATTGGTCACATGACATAACCATCTCCCAAAAGAATAATACTAGGTTCCATAAACAAGAAGGATACCATTATAATCAGCTTTAATCAGCAAGGCAAAAAAAATGCAAAACACTTTTGTGATACTAAGTTGTTAAAATATATGCCAAGAAGTGGCCTGGATTTCAGACATAACAGTACCTTAGAAATATGTATATATCACAGCAAATCACGATGAACTACAGCTGCCAAGTAATTGTGTAAGAAGCCTTGAAGGCTTTTCATCACATGGAAAATAGATGCCGTAAAACGAAAATTTAATACTCATTACTTCTGTTCATGTCTTCATATATTTTTAATTTGCCAGGTTAAAAAAACTCACAAGTCTTTTCCCCCCCTACCCCTCTCATTCAGTCTTACTCAGGGAAAGCCAGAGAAATAAAAAGGAACATAAAATCACTAATTTACAGCTTAAAGTGTATATATATATATATATATATATATATATATATATATATATTTTTCCATTATATCTATTTAACTCAAACTAATTTCATCTGGAAGGATTCTAAAAGATGATAGAAAAATAAATTGTAGTGTTTTGAAATGGTCTATCTGGGAGGTTTGCTGTTTGTCATTGATTTCATTGTTTCCTCCCAGTGTAAATTTAAAACTTTCACACATTGATAGAAACTACATTTAATTTTATTGACCTACACAAAATCTAGCAGGTTTTCCCCCCTGAATGGAGAAGGAAAGGATAGGATTATGAGTTTTTGAAGGAAATAGACTTGAATAAAATCCAAGTATCTTTATACTAAACATATCAGGGTCCGTGTGTCATTTGCAGTTCAGAGAAGATTTCACACTACCTGGCATAAACTGATTATATCTCTCGATTGTAACTTTTCTGATTGAGTATGCTTCTTTTTTATCCATGTACTGTGTTGCCTTTTTAAAAAACGATGACTACAATAATGTGTGAGGTGGTACATCCCTAAGATGTCAAAGAAAGGCCACTTTAATCATGCCCTTCTAGTGCTTTGAGTGACTGGGTATCTGAGGGGTTTGTTCTGTTTTGTCTTTCTGTTGCAAGGCCAATTTATCCATTATTGGAAATGCTAAGCAAGTGGAATTTACTGTTTTGTTAATAAACTATTTCTTAATACAACTGTGGTTTATTGACTTTAAAAATTGCATGCGACACCATTTTGCCACTAAATTGAGCCATGAGGAAGACTGCATTTGAAAGGAAGTCTTATCTCCAGCCAAGTAGGGAAAGGGTGATAATTCACCCTATTGTGCCTTTCATTGCTCACTAAGCCCCTCTGTCTTCANACACTTAAGATGCAGGTGCTTCATGTCACAACCTGAAAACATGCAGAACTAGCTGAGAACACTATGAATAAGTGTTGATGTCATAAATACACTCTCTCTGTAAGTTGCAGTGGAATTAAAGTTAATTACACCTGTAATTAACTACAGAATCTGTCTCATTAGCTATGATTTCCTTAATTTCCTCTCTTCTCATCTGCACTAAGAGTAATATCAGTGTTATAAAGTGGCAATGATTATATGAGCTATTGCATCTAGTACAAATAAGTGCACACAAAAGATGACTACTACAGTATTATTTTATGGGACGTAAGGCTTTGAGAAAACATAAACTCATGCACTAAGATTGTTATTTAAGAAACAAGCAAAAAGAAAAAGGGGAAAGATAAAAAGACATACAAGGATTATGATTATTTTTCATAAAACAAAGTATCTTTGTGGCAACGATATGGTCCATCACTAATTTTCAATCCTATAGCTGATAATTGTTTAAAGACCTTGGGTTTTTTTTTTTTAACACAATTTCCCAACAATAAAAACATTTTTCATTTTCATAGCCATGAGTTTCAACAGTAATGCTACATACATTAGCAGCTATTAATATATTGTTACAGAGCTATGTGCATTCCTTTAATATTAATCCATGAATTTGACATGTATAGGAGAAACAACCCATATTTCTGTAATGGTTAAATTAAAGGCTGTATGATTTAGCTTTCTTTAAAAAATAGAGAGCATTTCAAAGATTGTGGCTGTATAAATACTATAGTCAGTCACAGGTTGGTCTACTTTCATTTGACCTGCTATGATAAAATTACTTGACAAAGAGCAACTTAGAGGGGAAAGGGCTCATTCAAGTTTCCATTCCAAGTTGCAGCCCATTATTGAGGAGAAGTTAAGGCAAAAATTCAAGTAGCTAGTCACATAAAATCCACAATCAGGAGCAATGAGAAGTAAACACGTGTTGATATTTTTAATTTACTTGCTTGCTCTTAGCTATCTTTCTCTTCTTAAACACTGTTCAAGATTTCCTAACAAGGGAATAGTGTCACCCACATGANTTGCGTTGTCCTACATCAATGAACAGTCAAGACAATCCCCTACAGACTAGACCACAGGCCAACGAAATCTAGATAATTGCTTATTCAGACTCTCTTCTCAAATGATACTAGGTTGTACCAAGTTGACAGTGAAAGCTACCCAGTACACAAACCAAGTATTCTTAGATTCTTGACCTGTGGGGAACCTAGGACTCAATGATAGGCATCAAGGGTTATAAACACACATGTACATATGAAAATATGGTTCTAATTATGTGCATGTGTGATATAGGTGGATATTTTCCAGGGAAAAGTGTTTATCAAGTTTTCAAAGGACTCTGAAACTCTCCAAAAAATAAGAATCACTGAAACAGACATTGGATATAAATAAAACTGTCATAAGATATATGCTGAAGATAAATTTTTCAGGGAGTTTTAGAAAAGCATCAAGAAGATTTCATGAACAAATAGAGCCATTCTGTTGTACATAGGAAGTATTCCTAATAACTAGACATTCAGTTATGCATTTTCTGTAGAAATTAATCTTGCCTCATTATTTACAAGTTGGCTCTTCACATATTTACTGAACTTATCCCATATATATTCAACTTTAAAAACAAATCCATATTCATTTAGAGATCAACTTTGCCAAGGATTGGAACATTTATTTTAGCACCTTGAAGATGGGCTACACATATCCAAGATGTAGCAAGTTCCTATCCAAGTAAGGTATCTGTCTTTTAACACCTGAAGGTCACTGAAATGGGAGATAGACTATGCAAAACACATAAGAGATGACCAAATAGCTTGTTATATTTAAGTATACAGGAGAAAACAACTGTTCTGAAGATTTACAGAAATGAGGTGTCTTGGATTTCTTTCTGATATACTTTCTTTCCTCAAGGAGGCTTAATTGTTCTAGATCAACTTCCACAGGTACTTCCTGTGTTTATGCTAAATATTCTTGCATTGAATGTTGTCTCTCCCAACAATACAGCAACTAAGGGGAGGAACATGAACATTCAATGGCTTCTGATGTCTCTCATCAGAATTTCACTGAGAAAAGAAATGATAAGTGTTTCCTCACTGAGCAAAACTTGCTCAACAGTACACAAAGATCCTTTGGGAAAGATGGAATATTGAAAAACAGTATCAATACAACAGTGCAGAAGCAATTGAGCACTTCTGGTTTGTGAGAGTTTATATGTTTACCATTTACAGCAATGCTCTTTACAGGTAGATAAAACAATCTCAATAGTAATTTTTCACCAACAAAAAATTTAAAATAAGTTTGGGCCTAAAGTCTAGGTTTTAAGTTCCTACCTGTAGTAACTTATACAAACTTCAGTCAGTTGCAAAGGTGAGGAAANCCAAAAACCTACAGGATTTTGAAGGTTTAAAAAAAATTAATTTAAATGTTTTAATTTTACACAGAGTATTTGATTAAAATAGAAAGAGAAACACTGTTTAACACATACACCCCACCCCACCCCAGAAACAAGGTTTCTTTGTGTAACAGCTCTGGCTGTCCTGGAACTTCCTTTGTAGACCAGACTAGCCCCCAACTCACAGAGATCCACCTGCCTCTGTGTTCTGAGTGCTGGGATTAAAGGTGTGTGCCACCACCTCCCAGCCTTATTGTTTACCTTTTTAACAGGTAGAGCACACTAGGCCGTTAGTGTGACTATCATAAAATTGTTGATCTAAGATTCAAATTACTTTTAGGTGTATATTAATATTTCTCCCCCNAAAAAATTGTATGGCACTCCAGACCAAGCATTCTTTGTCTGACCATGGATACAAAAAGTGTCGTTTCTTTGCAATGTTGTGTATTTATTTCACTGAGGGATAATTATGCTTGCTTATATACAGCTTTGCATGACTGTACATTGTTTCTAGGGCTCTTTCTACCAAGCAGAATAACCCTCTCTCCCACATGCTAGCCTTCCCAATTCTATCAGCTGTCACTCAGTCCTGCTTGGGCCTTCTCTCTCCTTCTCAAGTCTATCAACCTTCACTCAGTCTTACTTGGGCCTTCTCGCCCCCAAAATTAACATTATNGTTTGCCTTTTACTAAAACAAAAAGCATTCTAGACTTAGTGTATTCTTTTAAGTTATTGCAAATCATGTTTTTACAGCTATTAAGATGTCTCAGAGGGTAAACACTTGCTGCCAAACCTAAAAACCTAAATTCCATCTCCAGGACCTACATGGTAGGAGAGAAACTAAACACCCCCTCCTGTCTCATCTCTACTTCATGGAAGCTGTCCACCTATCTTCACATCCAGGCCATGCCGTG